>PVKS010040456.1:0-16625 GCA_004027875.1 Aplodontia rufa | reverse complement strand
AAAACCGCCTGTTTCATCTTTCTTGCTTAGTAGTGCTTTGGCAATTCTTGGTTTCTTGTTGTTCCAAATGAATTTGAGAATTGCTTTTTCTATGTCTTTAAAGAACGACATAGGTATCTTTATAGGGATAGCATTAAATCTATATAAAGCTTTTGGTAGAATGGCCATTTTTATTATATTAATTCTGCCTATCCAAGAGAAAGGGACATCTTTCCATCTTCTTAGGTCATTTTGGATTTCGTTCTTCAATGTTCAATAATTTTCATTGAAGAGATCTTTGGTTTCCCTTGTTAGATTAATTCCCAAGTATTTTATTTTTTTCGAAGCTATTTTGAAAGGGACTGTATTCCTGAGTTCTTCTTCAGTCCTGTTATTATTGGCATATTTATCTTAATATAATGTTTGAACAATATTGCCTTTGTCCCTATTTTAAAAAATGGCAAACTGATAAATGAAGTTACTAATGATAGTGAGAAGAATAGACCTCATAAAATAGAATGGAGATAATAGTGGAAATCATTATGCCTGGTCAGTGTAGACTGTTATTAACCTGAAGTGAATACTTATTGCATAATGAACTGTGAAAGTCAAGAACAAAATTAAAGAGATAAAACGTTGAAAATATCTAAAATTCTAGAATTAAAGTCTTATTTAGGGATTAAAGTTTTGTTGTTGTTCTTTGGGAAAATTATTATTCCACTTTCATTTAAATTTGTACTTTTTCAAGAGGACTTTATGTATTAAAATACAAAGTTGTGTATATAGTTAAAAAATGCCTTTTGTGTTACTGTAGTGAACACATCTTAAAAATGTTTTCTCCCAGTTCTCAGGTATCCAATTGATATGACCTTGAAATCATACTGTTTTCAATTATATGTTTTATTTTTGTTTTAAAAATATTAATATCCTATATTTCTTCTGGAATATAGGACTATGGAGCATAAGACAAAGCTTTTCTTCTGTTTTTCCCGCAATCTATGTGGCAAGCAGCCTTTAACCTTCATGTTCCCCTTCCTCAACTCTTGGCACAAGGTTCACAGCTTCATTCTGTGATGCTGATGATTGCAGGGTCATCTTTCAGTCCCTGTCTGCCTCAGGAATGTGGCATAGTCCAGGAAGGAGATTTCTGCTGCCCCTTTCACTCCTAGACTAGTGAATTAAGGGTTCTTAGAAGGTAGTAAAGTAAATAACTTCAAAAGTAGTGATGGTAATGTTCTGGCATATTCAGTTTCCCAAACCCATAAGAAAATTATATCAAGACTGTGTTATAATAATGGCAAAACAAACCTCCATTTTGGAATTACACAAAGAGATGAGAAATGCTGGTGTTTCCTTTTGCAAGAAGCAGGGCAGCTTAGAGACATTGCCAGTAAAGCCCATGGAAGAAAGATATAATATCCTGTCTTAATATTTTAAGAAATCCCATAAAAGTGTTATACATCAACAAAAAAGAAGAAATTTGATGTGAAGTACACGAAAGCATCTGTAGTAGATGGAAAACTAGATTCTTTGTAGAATTTGAGTTCAAAAAACCAAACAAGAGGATGTAACCTAGTGGTTGCCTAATATACACAAGGCCCTAGTGTTGGTGGCAGGAGAAAGCCAACCAACCAGCCTGAAGGGATTAGGAGATGTTATTTTCAATCAAAGTGAATCTACAAATAGTTGCCAACAAACAACAAATGAAACAAAAGTTAATACTGCATTTGTTTCCCAGATGACAAATGTGAAGGTTTGGAGTGTTGATGTGGACATGTGTGTGCATCTTGTATCCATAAAATGGCTCTTTTTCATAGTATCTAGAACCTTCCCTTTATTCCAGAAACCTACCAGAGAAAATTGTGAATTTAATGGAAAAAGTAAATATTGGATTTTTTTTCTTTTTCTTGAAATTCCTCAATATATAGCAATGATAGAAAGCAGCACCATGCTTTTAAAATAACATTCCCAACAGCATAGATTCTTGCTAAACAAACAAAACTAATCATATACCATTCTCTTAGTGGCTGTTTTTAATCTAATACCATATTTAAAGACTTTAGAAAGACAGATTTTGTTTTTGTTTTAGGTTATTTTTTTCTTATAGTTTTTTCCTATTGCAGAGAAACCAAATGTAATTAAAATAAGCAAGTAAACCATATATTACCAACACTAACGAGACCTGAATCAAATTAGTCTTGTATGTTATTGCATTGGTTATCTTGAGAGGAAAAATGGATAGATTTACAGAGAATATAACTCAATTCAAGTGACAGATTGGTTTGTAGCATAATTTGCAACTTCTTTGCTCCATGGGAGCAGTGTGGTGTCATGATGTGATGAATAGTAAGTGGACAGTGACAACACAATGGTTAAACTCATCCTAATTTGTTCAGCACCCCAGTTTTCGTTATGAAAATATATAAGCTGTGGGAGATAATGTCTTTTTTAAAGATAGAAAAGTACTCTTTATTTTTTTGTAGAGCTAGGGATGGAACCTGGGTCCTTGCACATGCTAGGCAACCATTCGACCACTGAACCACATTCCCAGCCTAAAACTACTCTTCTTAAGACTTTAAGTAGTTGAAAAAGGTGTTATAACCTTAACATTCCTATAAATTATGGGGATCAGGGTTTATTAATTCATCCATTTCTCACTTAGAGGTATCGCACAGCAGTGTCAGTGCGGGCTTATATGCAAATGATTTGAGTATTTGGACAATTTGCCTAATTGTGCTTACTTTACATGTGGTTATAAATCAGAGTATACTTACTGAATTATACACCTCTCTACTACTAAGCCTACTGAGTTTACTGAATTGTACAATTTCTCTTCCTCAAAGGATACTGTGTGACACTGTAAAGGACTTCGTTGCTAAAGTAGAGAAGGCTTATGACAAAACAGTGGAAAATACAGTTGTCGCAGACGCCGTGGCCAGTAAAGTAAGGGGGACACTTCAGGTCATGAAAGTTGTTTGCTGACAATGTTAATGTTGAATTGTGATTCAGTAGTTTCTTTGCTAAGATATGTTAAATCTTGAGAAAAATTACTTTTGAATAGGTTATGAGGATTTAAAAAAACATTCTAATTTATGGTCACCTTGTAATACTGCATTGCTGGAAACCATCCATCAAACCAAATTTTATAGCTCAAATCCCTCTCCCAGTGATTGGCATCTTGAAAGGGGATACACAGCAATCAAACCACAGGGGAGGATGCTGCACAGCTGATGATCCAGTGGGGAGAGTAACAGTTTTCTATTTCCAGGCAAACTTTGACTGGTCCATTTCTCTCCCAGTATAAGTCTTTGGATTCTCCAGTCCTTGTTCTCTTGCAAAAGTTCCATTTCTTGCATTGCATTTTTGTTATAGATCCCACCCTACTTCTTGAGCTTTCTGATGCTAAAATAACAATTTTGCTGATCTTAAAAGCCACTGCCTTTAGTTTCATAAGTTCATCAAAGGACCTTCTTACACAAGGCTTGGCAAAGGAGTTCACTCCTCCAGATTCATGCTGTAGATGGTGGTTTAATTGGATGGAAGGAAAAGAAAATGGAAACAAACATTTATTTGAAATATTCAGCCACTTTTGCTCTCTTCGGAGTTTCAGAAAATGGGTAGCCTCTCTTGGCCACGTTTTTGTCTCTGAAATCTTTGTGCTGTAACTTGTTTCAGCATGTCACCAAAGATGAAAAATGGAGAGGGAGAGGACTGGACATTTCCTGTGGAGAGAAAAGTTGTTTTGGGGGTAGGATTAACAGCAAGAGTCCTAAACAGTTAATCTATTTTCCATCTCCATCTCCCTTAAAATTTAAAGTAGATGCTTCCTGAATCAAAACATCTATAAAATGTGATAACCAGTTGAATTTTTGAGTTTTCTCTGTAGTGATTAAGCATTCAAAACATTCATAAAAACTTCTGTGCTTTGTCTGCCAGTGTTACTTCCATTTGAATTTCTCCCTCATTATCCTATTTTTGTGTTCTCAGTGTTCAGTCCTAAATGAGAAGCTTGAACAACTGCTCCAAGTTTTGAACACAGACCCCCATCCTGCTTCCGACCTCCCAGCTGTTAGCCCTGTTATCTTAGAAGAAGATACTGTGGAATCTTCCAGTGAAGAATCCCTGGGGGAAAGCAAAGACTTGCTCTCACATGACTTTACAAAGCTTTGCTCACAGAGAGCCAAACCGAAGGAAATAATGTTGCGGGCAAACAGTTTAAAGAAAGCAGTGAGGCAAGTCATTGAAGAAGCTGGAAAAGGTACTTGGTAACAAAATTAGCTTTGGAAGAAGTTGGCAGCGTCACTGTTGCACCTGTGGTGGAGTTTTCATAATGATCAGATTGGACGCACCGAAAAAAATGTTTTAAGACACCATAGAAGATGATAAATCCGCCAAAAGGAAACTTGTACTGGTTCTGTTTGTTATTTAGGTAGTAAGGATCAGCATATTAATGATGCAAAACATAAAATCTCAGAAATAAATTAATTTGAAGCATTTCTATGCTATCTTAAATGAAAAAAACATTTAAGTAAAATTTCTGAAATTTTAAATATTTTTCAGGTGGGATTTATTGAATTCTTAAAATCAAATCTGTAAACTACTTTGAAAAATGTAGGAATTTTTTTTTTTCAATAGAGAGGGGCAGTGAGAAAGAGAGAGAATGAATCAGTGTTATTTAGTTTTTCATGTGGCTTTTGTTGCTCACACTTACTTTACTGTGTACGTGGTGCTCGGGCACTAACCCACCTTCTCACACATGCCAAGCAAGTGCGACAATTGCTGAGCCACCTCTCTAGGCTGGAAATGTTTTCTTTTTTTTTCAGGGCTGAGGATCGAACTCAGGGCCTTGTGCCTGCTTGGGTAAGCGCTCTGCCACTGAGCTAAGTCCTCAACCCCTGGAAGTGTTTTCTTAACATTAATTTCCTTAAAAGTTTGAATATTGCTTTTCAAAGAGTATGTAAAAGCCCTGCCTGTATTTTAATTTTTTGTTTATTTATTTATTTTTAGAGAAAGAGAGAATTAATTTTATTTATTTTTCCATCTGTCCTTGTTTCTCCAACACTTAGTTGTCATATATGGTGCTAGGGTTTGAACCTAGGTCCTTGCGCTTGTCAAGGCAAGCACTCCAACCGCTGAGCCACCACTGCAGCCCTATATTTTAATTTTTTTTTTTTAAAGAGGGACAGTGAGAGAGAGAGAAAGGGAGAATCAATTTATTTAGCTTTGCATGTGCCTTTTGTTGCTTCGACACTTTGTTGCACACATGGTGCGGTTCAAACTTGCGTCCTTGCACATGCCAGGCGAGTGCTGAAACTGCTGAGCCACCTCTCCAGCACCTGTATTTTAATTTTTTATATTAATATAATATATATATTATAGACTCTTAAAATTTTAATAGTAGACTAAAAATCAAGGTTAATTTTAATATGAATAAGGTTAAAAAACCTATTTACATGTTGTAATTTGTAATTGGACTTTTATTTTACTGTTTAAAATTCTCACTTTTTAAAATTTTGGTAAATACATAATCTTAACACTTTTATTTAGTTTTATAGTTTCCAGTACTTATAAACCTCACCCCCTAGTTCATTTCTAAATGCTGTTTAGCTGTGAGTACAAAATTTCTTTTGCTGTATGTTTCAGTTTTCCTTTCCTAAGCATATCTTTAATATGGAATGGGTTTTATTTTCACTTACCCAAACATATTTTTCTTCTTACTACTCAAAGTTATTGACGAGCAGATAGTTCATTCCTGTGAACCAGTTAATCCATCATCTGATTACAACAGTACAGAAATAGATGATGAATCTAACGAAGAATGTAAAGATGACGATACCAAAGAATCATTAATTGGTAAGAAAACAATAATGTTTCTTGGAATTAAATAATATGTGATTTTGCTTTTAATTATTTGCATTTTTAGTTCTGAAAAGGCTTTTTGGAAGTTAAAGCTTAGATATACATGAATGTTAAAATAATAAAGGTAACAGATTGTTTAAACTATTACTAAATTCCTCTCTTATCATGTAGTTTAAGGATAAACAAAGGATTACAGCACTAAAGATGATTAAATATCTTGGTTTTCCAGAAGAAAAAGGGAAGCAACACCTAATCCTCTGGCTTTACCCTGTTTTGCTCTCAGATTCCTTTGAGAGTTGTAAGAAAGCTATGGGCCCCACAAGGACAAAATTTAGCCTCTAAATGATTCAGTAGTCCCTTAAGTATCATTGATCGACCTTCCAGTTCACTAAGTTAAGCTTTAAAACTACAGAGCATCTAGTTGCAACCCTTTCTTTACCAAAATTCATTTTGCCAGGAAATTGTTATATAATTGCTTTAAAAATATTTACAATTTCTCTACCTTTTAGCTTTTAATTGAGGATGAATTCATAATTTTATATTGCAAAAGCAAAGTTTCTAATTTATTGGGATAATACAAAATAGAAATTACAGTATTAATGAAGATATGAAGATGATATGCATATTAATACATAGCACTCAGGAAGAGTCAACATGATTATATAAGAATTATTTACATTAAATTTTTGTCTTTACTTTCATTATATATATACTTGGCCCTATTTCTTACCCCCTCTGTATTTTTTCATCTGAAAAATGAAAATAATAATATACCAGTTTCATTGGGTTGTAGTAAAGGTTAAATAAGTTACTATATATAAAGTACCCAGAATAGTGTGTCTGATACACAGTGCTTTAATGGATGTTTGCTGGGGTTTTTTTATGTTTATTTTTTTAAACTATTTTTTTTTTTAAAGAGAGGAGGACAGAGAGAGAGGGGAGAGAGAGAGAGAGAGAGAGAGACAGAGAGAATCAAAAATTTTTTTTTATTTAGTTTTTCACATGACTTTCGTTGCTCTGATACTGAGTTTTGTATGTGGGTGCTGGGGTTTGAAACCATGTGCGCACACGTGCCGGGCAAGCACTGTAACCGCTGAGCTACCACTCCAGCCCCTGTTTGCTGTTATTTATAAATAAATGTTATTTGTTATTGATGTTGTTGCTGCTAATTACTTTGAGAGAATAATCCTCAATTGTACTTAAAATATTTGGACTTTGAAAATTGACTTTCTAGACCTCTTATGTTGAATATACAGCCCAATACAGGTATATTCCTGAAATCTCTTGACAGAGGATAATTGAAACTTTTGACCACCAGTTCTAATGTATTCTTGTCTTATGGTTGTTCTGTAGTTGTGTTCTATTTCCTCTCTTAAATTTAGACCCATGATAACAGACATTCTTAAGTTTTATGTATGATGATGTTAACCATAACAAATACTGGCATTTAGTAGAGCTTTGTGATTATTTTAAAAAGCTATTTCACACTTGATTTATCACTATATTGGAGGTGAATCTGCCTCCTGGAGCCATATCTTGTATTTCTTCCACGTGGCTGTCCTTAAATGATACTTTTGAAAATAGCTTTTATGGCATTGTGTCTCCTTGTCATATCTTATGTCTCCTCTTCAGATGATTTATGCTAAGTTCTTCTACCACATTTGAGATTGATGATCCCGACCCTTTTGTTTTTCTGATTACATCTATTTGGTCAGTGTTTATCTTAACATGTGATCCAAATAATTTCCCCAGATTTTCACAAAGAAGTTCTCCAGATAATTTCTATGAAGCAATAGAACATTGATACTTCTAGCGCTACTAATTCTGTGCATTTTGCCATTTGCAAGGACTACTGACTTTTTTTTCAAAATTATAGTGGTTTGAACTCATTCCTGTCACCTTTTATCTTTTTGATTTGGTTCTATAATTTCATCCTGTCAAAATGTTTTGAAGGTTAATTCTGTCATCTCAAGTTTCCTTCATCTATGAATTTGATAAGCAGGCCATAGCTGGTTTCATCCATCAAAAAATATCAACCTAACGCCTGGCTGGCAATGGCGTCTTTGCAGTATGTTACTTGATAATTCATCACAAAATAATGTCTGCCTTGGTTTCTTGGTTTGTTAATAGTTGTGAAAGGGTTTCAAGCCAGCAACCATTCCCCCTTTACATACTCTCATAAACTCAACATTCCCATTGTACTCAAAGCAAACTGAAATTACAGATATCATGCTATAGATGTTGATATTGAGATAGGCATAAATTTAGAAAAGTCTTTAATGTTGCAGTATTTGATCTTAATTTTGGCAGGTAATCTAACTTACTGGAAATGAGCAGCATTAGCAGAAGTGTTTCTGTATTCAGTAGTCGTTATCTTTTTTGTTGAAGCACACTCATTGTATCATTATTAAATTATGTAATAATTCATATGTCTGAGATGTAAGAAATACAGTATATTAATATGATCAATGACATGCTTTATTTAAGAAGTATAAAACACTAATTGCCTACAGTGGAATATCAATCTGAGTCATTAGTATACTCTCTGTTCTTTATCAGAAATGAACATCAAAAAGTTTTTTTGTTAAAATTTAGCCTCAGGAGTCCTGTCTGTTAAAAAAAAAAAAAGAAAAGAAAAGAAAAAAAACCCAAGAGTGTTTATTCTGTTACTTACTTAGTATAACTGGACTGTTTTGAATAGAGTGTAAGATTAATATAGTTAGTTTGTAATTCGTCTGAGGGAGAGTGAAGATAATTAAGTTTTCGAGTACTTTTAAATTGAATTTGCAGAGTACTGTGTTTTTTGGGGGGGATACCTACCAATAGCCCCTAAATTAGTTAAAGGTACCATTTGCTCTTCATTAAATTGCTTTAGCTTAGGTACAATTTAATTCTCCTTTTTGTTGTTTTCTTTGGGAGTAATTGTGTTTGGAATAATTTATAAATTTTTTTTGAGTTTTAGGAGAATATAAGAGAGCCATTTGGGAAAAATCCATCATTTTGAATAAATAATTGAGAAAGGCTGGAAAAATATATTGATTTCATTTGAAACTAAATACTATTTTTTCTTCCTTTTACAGAAGACACAGTGTTAACTTGTGTTTCATGTGTTAGCTCTGGAAATTAATTAAATGTGATCATTTACCAAATATTTATGAGAAAAGGGTTGTGTTGGTAATGTATATAATAATATGTGTGTTCCATTTCCCAAATCACCAGGCTTCAAATTTTGAGTTATCTTTAAGGGTAGGTAGCTCACATTCAACTTGTGAATATTAATGACCTTTAGCAGATAACTGTTTTCTACTGAAATGACATCTACCTTTGTAGATATCCTGTTTCAAGAAAATTAAAATAAAATGGTAAAAGATTAGGTAAATACAGTAATTATTCTCAGTTCCAATGAGTGATTTAAACAGATAAATTATTTCATGTCTTGCTTAATTTTATGTATTTATCATTTTCTCCATTTAATTTGGACTTTTTGTCAACAGTCAAAACTACACTTCAGTCTACAGAGATCAGGACAAGTCGTAGCTATTCTCAAACTGATTTTGTCCCTGGTCCAGCTGTGACAGCCACCAAAGAAAATCTCCCTGTGCTCAATACCAGAATAATCTGCCCAGGTATTACAGATTCTGAAACATGGTGTATTTTTTAAGTTTATTTTTTTTTATTTTTTTATTCGTTCAACATAGTCTTACGTATTGGAGGGATTTGGTGCATTTTTAAGTATTTCTGTGAAGGTGTGTAAATACTCATCTCTATGAACTGTAGAAATGTGTTCTCAGGTAAATGTTCTTTTAGGAGAATGTGGTATATGTATCAGTAGGAATATAGGTTCATAGTTTCATCTATGTCTAATAATTGGGAAGTTTTAAAACCCATGTTTCTGGGCACTTCCCTGAGAAACTATAATTCATTAATTTTAGGGTAGAACTGAGCAATCTGTATTCATTAAAGACCCAAAGTGAATCTGATCCTGTTTTCTCTGACTTGAGTACCTTTACAGTTTTCCTTTTAATTTTAAGCCTTTAAGTCTTTTGAATTTTAGCCTACTGGTGATGCTTTGTTTTTGAACATCTGAAGCATCTCTTCCAGTCCTGATAAAATGAAGTTGCTTGAATTAGATTAGTACTGGTAGAAACCAACTGACTGTAGATAAGAGATGGAAGAAAAAATGTCTATCTCAGAGGCCTCCTTAACTACCAGTTGTTTGACTTAGTAAAAAATCCTTCAGTTTCATTCAGGGTAGATTAGAATCTAAGTTGGACCCTGAAGATCAGTATGTCAAGCATGTTCTTTGAAAAGATGTATCATAATTCAGTAATACAGTTGAAGGCTTTAATTACCTCACTTCCCATAATGGGTAGAACAAATAGAAAATCAGTAAGGAAATAGAATGCCTGACACATAACACAACTAGACCTAATAGATGTCTAACCATAGCAGTACATAAATTCTTAAGTGTTTTCAGAATATTCTGAAGGAGAGACCACATAGTAGGGTATAAAACATTTCTCAATGAAACTAAAAGGGTTAAAATCACACAAAGAATTTTCTCCCATCACAATGGAATGAAAATGGAAATCAGTAAGAGGATGTGATTTAGGAAATGTACATATATGTGGAAATATGTACAAAGGAATGTAGGAGAAATGTTTTGAGATGAATGAAAGCAAAAAATACTATAGTAAAACTTATTTGATACAGCTTAAGTATACTTAGAATGAAATTTATAGCTGTAAATGCCTAGTTTGAAAAAGTAGAAATATTTCAAATCAATAACCTTTCTACCTTAATAACATGGAAAAAGAAGAGGAAAACTAAATCTAAAGCAAACATGGGAAAGCAAATAATAAAGATTAGAGTGCAAATAAACTAGAAAATAGAAAATCAGTACAGAAAGTGAGCAAAACTAAAAGATGATTCTCTGACAGTTTCAATAAAAAGACAAATCTTCAGTCAAGCCAAACCAAAAAAAAAAAAAAAGAGCAATAGGATTAAAATTACTAAAATAAGGAATGAAAGAGAAAACATAATTATAGACATTAGAGAAACAGAAAGAATTATAAGGGAAAACTATATTGCATGCCAACAAATTAGATAACCTAGGTGAAATAGACAGATGCCTAGAAATACCCAAACTGATTCAAGATGGAATAGAAAAATATGATTAAACTTATAACAAGGTGGTGAATTACTACTAGTAATGATAAAAAGAGAAAAAAAAATCAAACAAAAAGAAACTTGCTGCAAAGAAAAGCCCAAACCCAAGATAAATCACTGGTGAATTTTACCAAATGTTTCCCAAAGAATAAAGGCTAGTCTTTTAGAAGCTCTTCCAAAAAAAAAAAAAAAAATAGAAAAGAAAGGAATACTTTCCAGCTTGTACTATGAGACCCATATTACCCTGATAGCAAAACCAAACATCACAAGAAAATGCAGACCAATATTCCTTGTGAATATTGATGTAAAAATTTGAACAAAATACTAGCTAAGTCCAATAGCATATCAAAAGACTTATATACTATAATTAAGTGAGAATATTTCTATTAATTCAAGGTTGATTTTAAATATATGAAAATAAAAGATATACCATATTAATGGAATAAAGGACAAAACTACCCAGTCATATCAAGAAACTTGGGGGCGGGGGAAACATTTTTTAAAAGCCAAAACCCTCTCATAGTAAGAAGGGAGCTGCTTTAATCTGTCAAAAGGTATCCGTTATAGTTTGGATATGGGGTGTCCCCCAAAAGCTTCTGTATTAATGAAGGAATTGTTCAGAAGTAAAATGATTAGATTATGAGAGTTGTGGCCTAATCAGTCCATTCTGGTCTGAATGAACTGACTTGAGTGGTACCTCTATGCAGGTGGGGCATGGTGAGAGGAAGTGGGTCACGGGGACATACCCTGGAAGGGTTCATCTTCTTTGCAGCCCCGTTTTCCCCCTCTCTCTGTGCTTCTTGACCCTGCCGTGAGCTGAAGAGCTTTCCACCCCTGAGCTCTTCCAGCAAGTGATGTCCTGCCTCCCTTTAAGCCCAGAGCAATGGAGTTGGCCATCTGTAGACTGAGACCTCTGAAACCATGAGCTCTGAATAAAACTTTTCCTCCTTTCAGTTGTTCTTGTCAGGTATTTTGGTCACAGCAACAGAAGCTGACTAAAACAGCATCTGTGAAAAACTCATAAGGAACATCTTACTTATGGTGAAAGGCTGAAGGTGTCACCAAAAATAAGTAATAAGATAACTATGTCCACCCCTGCCACTGCCATTCAGTATTGTACTGGAGATTTCAGCCTGGGCGGTTAGGCAAAATAAAAAACATTAAAGCCATCTTGATTAGAAAGGAAGAAGAAAATTATATGTGTTCTTACATTGATCTTTTATGTAGAAAATCCTAAGGGATGCATGCATATAAACACATACAAATGCATATACACAGCAGCCTATTAGAGCTAATAAATAAATACAACAATAAAAGGATCAATATGCAGAAAGTGTATTTCCATGTACTATAAGTGAGTAATCCGAATATGAAATGAAGAAAAATCCATTTAATATTGGATCATAAAGTTTAAAAATGTTTAGGAATAAATCTAACCAAGAAAGTGAAAGACCTGAATGCTAAAAGTACAAAACATTGCTGAAAAAATTTAAAGAAGACCTAACTGAATGGAATCACATCTTAAGTTCACGTGTTGGAAGACTAAATATTATTGAGATATAAATTGAACTACAGGTTCCACATATCCTTGCTAAATCCCACTGTCATTTTTGAAGAAATTGATGAACCAATCTTAAAATTATTATGGAAATGTAAAAGACCCAGAATAAGCAAAATAATCTTGAATAAAAAAGATAAGATTACACAGTACTAGAATAAGTGTAGTTATAAAGATCAATGAAGTAGATCCGAAAGCTCAGAAATAAATTCCTAAATGTGTGGTTAATTTCAACAGGTATGCTAAGACAATTCCATGGAGAAAGAGTAGCCTTTTCCACCAGTAATACTGGGAATACTAAATTTCCACATGCAAAGGATAAAATTGGACCGAAATATAAGAGCTAAACCTGTAAAGGCAACAAAAGCATAAATGTTCATATCTTTGGATCAGGTGATGGTTTCTTAGATAAGACAAGAAGCATAAGCAGCAATGTGAAAAACTAGCCAGGCTCAGAGGCGTATATTTGTAATCCCAATGACGCAGGAGGCTAAGACATATGAGTGTCACAAGTTCAAAGCCAGCCTGGATAACTTAGTGAAACCTTCTCTACTAAGTATGCAGTAGAGTGCTCCTGGGTTTAATCCCCAGAACTAGGGTTAGGGGAAGGAGAAAGAAAGAAAACAATGTGATTCAAAGAACACTATCAAAAGAGTAAAAAGAGAACTTAGGAATTTACAGATAATATATCCAAAAGGGGCTTTTATCCACAATATATAAATAAATCTAAAGATTCAACAATACGAAGACAAATATCCCAATTTTAAAATGAGAAAGGGATCTGAATGAGAAAGGGTCTCCCAAAGAAGATATACAAATAAACAATAAATACATGAAAAGTTGTTCAGTGTGATTACTTATCATGAGAATGTAAGTAAATGCCACAGTGAGGTGACCTTTCCTCCACTAAGGTGGCTATAATCAGAAAAGACAGAGGACTGGGAGTATATCTCAGTGGCAGAGCACTTGCCTGACATGTGCAAGGCCTTGGGTTCAGTCCTCAACTCCTCAAATACAAAACAAAAACATAAAAAGCAGACACTTACTTAAAGATATTGAAATGTTTGTACATTGCAAATAGGCACATAAAATGGTACAGCCATTTTGAAAAGCAGCTTGGCAATTCCTCCAGAAACTAAACCTTGAGTTAACATATAACCCAAAAATTCCACTACGAGGTATATACCCAAGAAAATTGAAAATACATGCCTACACAAAAAACTTCAACGTGACTGTTTATGGCCCATTCACAACAACCCAAAGTGAAAACAACATAAATATGCATCAGTTGTTGAATGGATAAGCAAAAATGGTAAATCTATACACTGAATTTAGACAGTTTTTTAAAAAATGAACATGGCCAGATATTTCATGGTTCAATTGACATGAAATGTGCAGAACAATCAAACTCGTAGACATACAAAGTAGAGTAGTGGTTTCTAGGGGACTGGAAAATGATGGCTAAGAGTATAATGAAAAAGTTCCAGAAATTAGGTAGCAGTGTTGGTTGTACAATTTTGTGTACATATTACAAATAGCTGAACTATTTAAAAACTTGACAGAAGTGAAAGAAATAAAGATCAAATCTAGAGTATTCCTGGATCTGGCAAAGCCTCCACGTATAGAAGTCATGTTCACTGGGATCACGGGCATGACCCCAATGGGCTGATCCTGTGATGGTGGCTAGCCTTGAGACATTTTAGAACATATCACACCTGCCTATGGGGCATGAGAACCTCTCCAGGTTGTTTTTTACTCTCACCAGATTGGTTGTTTTATTTATTTATTTAGACATAAAAGAAATTGATATAATAAAGTATCAGATAATAGTCAATACTACAAAATAAAATGAAAAAAGTCATCTTGATGATTTGATAATCTGATAAACAATTACTAGTTAAAATAATGAAGAATAATAATTACCTTAGAAGAGCTTGCTGTTGAGGGAAGGAAGGAATGCTTGCTAAGGGAAGGACTTGTTTTTCTAATTTCCTGGTATTTCTGCATTGAAACTTATTTGTGTTCACTATTCTGTCCTTTCTCATTTGTTCTCTTGGACCATATTACTTTGTCTTCTCTGCAGACTTTGGTGTTTCCAGCCTTGTATTAGGTTGAGTAGACCATAGAATTCATTAGCTTTGGATGCTGTAAGGTAGTGGAAAGCATGTTGAAATAAATTTGAAGTTTTGCATATTCAGAGGTAAGATAGGTGTTTTATTTTTTATATTCAATACTACATTCTCCTAAAATTCATAAATACCTGCATTTAATATTTTCTTACTCTTAACATTAACATTGTTTACCTTAATACATCTCATAACATTTTGAGTATTATTTATCTATGCATGAGAGAGTGTGAAAGTGGTAACTCCATGACATTTTGGTTAATTCAGGCTTTATTATAAATTCTTCATAGACCTATTTATTATACTATTGCTCATATAAAGGAAGCAATGTGTTTTTGTTGAAGTTATAAATTGCTGGGATGGCAAGATAAAATGTCACGAAGAGACTTTTGTTAAAGTCCTCATCTCCTTAATTCTTTATGACATATAAAGAATTTGGTACATATATATACAATGGAATACTACTTGGCTATTAGAGAAAATGATATTATGGCTTTTGCAGCCAAATGGATGGAGATGGAAAAAATTATGCTGAGTGAAGTATCCCATTCTCAGAGACTCAAGGGCTGAATGTTTTTTCTCATTTGTGGAAGCTAGAATACAACTGGGAACAGTATGATAGATGGCTAAGCTAATAATAACCTCAACATGTATGAATTTTTACACAAACAGGGGGATCCTTGCCTAGGATGCCTGAAAACGTAGGGAGGGGGGCAAGGAGGGGGCAGGGATTTGGAAGGAAGGATATCAAGAAGGCTGAAGGGACGGAGTATGGGGGAATGAACTCAGAAGGAAATCTCTGACCTCCATGAGAAGCCCACTAATACAGGGGTTCCATTGGGAGAAACATAGAGCCATGGGGAACCCAAGGGTGGAAACCGTGGAATGGCATCAGCCTTGATGAACTATGTGAATATACATTTGTTCTTGATTGTTTGATAATGATTCCCCCTTAATTGTTAGTCCATATTCAACTAATAAAAAAAATTCTTTATGACAGCGTATATATACTTGGAAGTATCAAAAACCTCATATTTATAAATTTCATAGTTCTTAGTTTTGATTAATGAGATAAATAAGCACTGAAAACATACTCTAGGATGAAGATGTTTGAGATTAGGCATGAATGGACCAGTTCTTTCTCTGCTTTTTAACATGTGATCTTTATGTATTTACTTTTCTGTTCAGGTTTAAGAGCAGGACTAGCTGCCTCAATTGCTGGGAGTTCCATCATCAACAAAATGTTACTAGCAAATATTGATCCTTTCGGTGCAACACCGTTTATTGACCCAGATATAGATTCATTGTAAGAAAATGTTTTTGTAATTATTTTGTTTTGGCTTTTCTTGTTTCTGTATTATATGTATTATAGCATTTTATCATAAAATAAGTTGCTCCATATACAAAAAGGGTAATCGGGGCTGGAGCAGTGGCTCGGCAGTTACAACATTTCCCGGCATGTGTGGGTACACAGGTTCAAACCCCAGCACCCACGTACACAGCTAAGTGTCAGAGCAATGAAAACCATGTGAAAAACTCAATAAAAATTGATTCTCTCTCTCTCTCTCTCCCTCTCTCTCTCTCTCTCTCTCTCGCACACACACACACTGTCCTTCTCTTTTTTAAAAAAATAAATAAAAAAAGGGTAATCAGAAAATTTGAAAAGTGGATAATGATGGGCACATTGGAAGTTCAGTGGTTTTGTGGTCTGTCCCTGAGGCGGGTCCCTTTCACACCTGTTCTGTGTGAGAGCATACTCTGGCAGATGAAGCGTAGTAGGTCTGTTAACTTCTTCCTGGAGACTTTCACTTTAAGGATGCCTTCACACCTGTATTTCTGCTGTTTTCTCCGCTCTTTTCTTCTCAGTCTTGCCAAATCTTCTATCTTTTCATATCCAGCTTCAAGGTTTTACTTTCTTTCCTTTTTTTTTTTTT
>PVKS010040455.1:0-16627 GCA_004027875.1 Aplodontia rufa | reverse complement strand
CTCAGTGGCTATCCTAGTATTTTGTAGACTACTAGAGCAGACCCTGAAGCTAATAGGCATCAATATTAGTACTGCCATTTCTTGAAGCTAAGCATTTGTCAGAATATATGAGTTGCTTTTTTTAAAAAAAATATTTGTTAGTAGCAGCTTTAATACCAGTAAATACACCATAAGGTAATTCATTAGCTAGGTTTTTCAGGTCACTGGAACTTATACAAAGGTGGACTGTGTCCAGTACTGTAATGAAAATGCTGGTGTCTACCTGTAGTGATGTAAAAGTAGTCCTGGTCTCACCAGCCCTTAGATCTTCTCTACTTAAACATTGCCTATTCCTGAACTTAAGAAATAATTCTTCCCAATTAAATTTCTTCATACTAAACAAATGTCTATTGCTTTGGGGAACAGAAACCAGGAAAGAGATTAATCTAAAATGGAAGAACTTCTTACTCTTGACATGTAACCCTCAGACAGGCAATGATCATTAATCCTTCTGTGATGTGGATTTTTAGGTACTGCCAAAATTCACATGTTAAAATCTTTACTCCCAAGGTTATAGTATTAGGAGATGGGACCTTTGAGATGTGATTATATCATAAGGTTGTAGCCCTCATGAATGGCATAAACCTTATAAAAGATATCCCAGAGAGAGCTTTTTGCCAATGAATTCATCATTGTTTTGTATTTTTAATTTGATCTGTATCATTGTTTCTCAAATTTTAGTGTGCTGTTCAGATTCAGCTGAAAGGTGTATTAGCTCTTCATTGTGGTGATCAGTATACCTAATGAGAACAACCTGAGGAGAAAAAGTTTATTTGGCTCATGGTTTCAGAGGTTCAGTCCATGGTCACCCAACTCCATAACTCTGGGCCCAAGGGGAGGCAGAACATCATGATGGATAGGGGTGACAGAGGAAAGCTACTCTGCTCATGGCACTGAGGAAGCCAGAGATCAAGATGTCAGGGATAAAATACAAACCCCAAAGTCATAGCCCCAGTGAACTACTTCTAGTTGTACCCTGTCTGCCCATGGTTACCAGAGTACAGTAATTCTTTCAAATTATGAATCCCGGAAATGGATTAACCCACAGATGACTTTACCATTCTCCTAATATAATCATTTCACATCTGAACATCATCTCCCACATGAGGTTTTATAGGATACCACATATCAAACAGCAACACAAGACTAATTAAAACTGGGCCCTACCCTCAGTATTTATGATTGAATAAATAAAAAATGAGATCCTCCATTTTTGGAAGTTCCAACATGTCCCCAGATGTTTTTGTCAGCTGTTCTGCTGTGACTAAAAGACCTACCTGACAAAATCAATTTTAGGAAGAAAGGTTTATGTTGGGACTCAAGGTTTTAGAGGACTTAGTCTATGGAGGACCTGCTCCATTCCTCAGGGGTTGAGAAGAGGCAGAATATCATGGCAGAATGCATGGCTTTAGGGAGCAAGAGAGGTTCCAATCCAGATACAAAATATATAATCCAAAGGCACACCTCCCAATGACCTACCTCCTCCAGCCACACCTTAACAGCATACAGTTTTGTTAATCCCTCTCAGGGGATCAACTCACTGATTGGATTAGTGCTCTTATAACCCGATCATTTCACCTCAGCCCTCCTGGATTGTCTCACACAAGCTTTTGGGGGACAACTTTCATCCAAATCATAGCAACAGGTGATGCAAAAGATGCAATATTCTTTGTCCCATACAAATAACATGTATTTAATGAGATTTTGACTATGCATATATTCACAATATCATCATCATAGTAAATATAATAAACATATCTATAATTCACAACAGTTTCTTTGCCCCCTCCACTCATTTTGTGGTGAGAACACTTGACATGAGATCTGAACTTTGCTCAAATTTTGAAAGTCAAAATGCCATATGAGCTATAGGTGCTGTGTTGTACAGAAGCTTGCACATGCTGTTTAACTGAAATGCTACACCAAGTAAAAAACAACAGCTCATTTTACCACCAATCCCCCCACTACTGCAGCAACTGCTTCTCTGGATCTGATTGTTTAAAATACCTCAAATAAGTTGAATCATACAGTATTTATTTTTCTGAAACTGGCTTATTTCACTTAGCATAACACCTTCTTGTTTCACCATGTTTTCACATGGCAGGATTCCTATCATTCTTGGCATAGAATAATATTAATAAACTATTGATCTAAATCACTTTCTTTAAATTTACATGAGCACAAGAAATATCTACAGATTTCATTTTGTATACAACTCCATAGTTCCTCCCATATATAATTCTTTTCACTGGATTGGAGTGGCTCCACCATTTGTATTTTTTCTGAACATCATAAATAGTACTTACAATGAAATAAGTTTATGAAAACCAGCCATATACCTGGGGAGGAGAGGAAGAGGAAAAAAGGCATGATTGTTTCTGCTTTGCACAGCTGCATATGTTGGTAGCCACCAAAGCACAGATGGTACCACTCTTTTGGTGCTGACACCTATACAAATTGGATCACCTTCCTTGTCCCACAGGCCTGCACTGCTGTCATGACAGAGCTGTGGATTATTATTAAAATACTTGAACAAAAATTTCTTAGGAATTCAGTCTTTGGACACAGAGTAATTAAAACAATTGCTCTAATTCTTACTCATCTTTGAAGACAGAAGGATCATGTTTTGAAGAGGATGTTTGAATTTGATGCTTTTTTAATTAAAAATGCCTTCAGTTAATAAACTGGAATGTTATCAGGAGAATACACATATATGTTCACGTATGTATAAGTGTATGCATGTGTGTGTTCTTGAAACTTCAGCTACAAGAGACTAAAGATAATAATTAGTCATTAGCAGCAACTACAAAATTATTTGCAAGACTTGTTTCTGTTTTTTGTGTAGAAATAGCACCTTTGTAAAACATTCTAATCTAATGCAATGGCATAGTCTCAGTGTTAAATATCAAGATTCTTATATATTTTTCTCCTCATTTGGATTGATAGAAGTGTATGTATTTCGAACAATAATCATTTTTTAAAATAATTCTAAGTTCAAAATGTAAAATGGTACTTACATATTTTATAACTTGAAGGTATAATTTACTTCCCCTTGCTATATAAGAACTGAATGCAAGTTGAGGAAGAAATTGCTGCCCTAAAGCCCTCACAAAAATGCAATCAGATAGAGGATTTAAAATTGATATGAGAGATTTATGGATGACAAACTAAGAAAATAAAGGAATACCAAATATTTCCTCCTTCAAAATCTTAAAAAATATTTTCCCTATATGCTTGTAGAGGAATTGCTGGACTTCGTGTTCCTAACAGCTAGTGTGTTCTCATGGTTTTCTAGTCATCCCCACACTCCATAATCTGCAGTTCCTGAGGCAATATCAAAGTGGACAAATGGTAAACCTAATCAGGTTCAACTCTAACAAAACGTTGAACAAGGTTAGCTAAGTGTATTTTCTGTGTAACTGTAATATTTTCATGGCTTCTTCAAGAATAAGCACTTTCTTATGTGATTTAATATTTTTCTATGAGAGAAGGGAACTTCTGAAGGAAATTCTTCATAATTCTCAGGAATGTCATTAGAGTCAGTGAACAATTTCACATAAGGATGAATATCCATTTCAACTAAAATAGCAGAGTTGCAAAACTAGGGAAAACTCTGTAAAGCCTATCAGTTCAGGCATATCACTTAGAATACTTTTAACAGAAGGCATTTCATAGACTTATAAGTGTTTTACACATGGCCGAGGTTTATTTATTGAGACTTTTGTTTTTAAAGAGAGGAGAGAGTGAGAGTGAGAGAGAGCAAAATAAAAATCTGTTTCTCTGACACTTAGTTTTGTATGTCTTGCTGGAGTTCAAACCTAGGTAGGTGCTCTAACTGCTGAGCCACCACTCCAGCCCTATTTATTAAGACTTTTAACTGACAGGAACATGACTCACTGGCTTATTATGTCAAGTTAATTAATTTGAGAATAAGAACTCTAATACATTAAGAACAGCATGATGTAAAAAGAAGTTATGTTCGGATCAATCACACTACTAACCAACTGACAGGTAACTCTTGATTTACTGAATATTTTTAAAATTTTGACATTTATTAAAACAGTTTTTTTTTCATACAAGCAATGTAGGCAAATGTTTCTTTATGACATTTTTAGAAGTGTTAGTGTTTCCCTGACATGACTAGTCTTGTATACTCAAGACTAGCTCTTTATATTCAAGACGAGTTTTTTGTAGGTGAGACTTGTTATTTATAGTCTTTGCAGTTCTTTGTAGTCTTTATAGTCAACACTAGTTCTTTATAGTCTTGTATCGTGTAGAAAGTGGCTTAAAAATCAAACTGAAATCTGTCCTTCAACTATAATGGAGTTATTGGCACTAGAAACAGGAAAAACATATAAGGTGTGATTTATTCAGGCAGAGAAGAGAAATTCACAGTGTTACCTACTATGTTCTTTGCCTTTGGACAATCTGCAAAATAGAGTAATGGAATCTGAGCAGAGAATGATGGTTCTGCTGAGATGAGAAAGCAGAAATCAGAATTATGGGGAAGCAACAGGTGGTTGTATTTTTTCCTTCCAATCAAAAACTAATTAGTTAGAAAATTGTGTATAGCCTTTATCAACATCCTACATAACAATGTTTTTAGAAATTTACAATGGAATATGTGAGATAATTCCAAATGAGGCCCAAGACACCAGCAATGATTAACATTGTTATTCCCTAAAGAGCACCTCCCTCCTCTGTAAATATTGAAGTTAATGCTTGAGTTCTACTCTCTTCTATTATCCTACCTTGTAGTCCTCCCTCTAACACAGATTAACAAAGCTTGAAATTACCTCTATGTTTGGATTCTTATGTGTATGCTGTTTATTAATACCATCTTCCTACTTATTGATAGATCTACTTCTTTATATTGAGCTGATCTGAGCCTGTAGATTTGCAAAGTTTATTTAATTTATTTTTGCTGTGTTGGGTATGAAACTTAGGTCCTTGCATATGTTAGTTGAGAACTCTACCATTGAGCTAGATCCTCAGCTCTTTTTATTTTTATTTTGAGATAAACTTTCATTAAGTTGTTCAGGATGGGCAACAACTTGTGATCCTCCTTCCTTGGCCTCCCAAGTAACTGGGAATGTAAGCATATGCTATCCATCCTGGTTAACTTTGGAACATTTTCATTTGCAAAATCAGTGTTGGTCCACCAAAACTATGTACCCAAATTTACCCTAAGTCCAAGAATGTGTCTCATGAATATATGCCAGGAATAGCCTGTGATCTGTGTACCCCAGAAAAAAAACAAAAAACAAAACATACCTGAGTGAAGAACCTGAAGATTTTGCAACTCTTTCCCATGAAAGAGTTGTTTGTTTGTTTCTTTTTTGCAATTTTTTTAATGATCCTACATACTCCATGAATATTTTGTTTATTAAGTTTTCATGGATATCAGACCTAACATAATATCCTCTACTCTCATTTTCTATAATTTTCCTTTTTGGAATTTATTGCTCTCATTGTTGCTCTTTCTGCTTATGTTTGATGTACTCAGTTTTGAAATATATTTTATTTATGTAACATATTAAGATTAGTTTTCTGGTAAGTAATAGGCAAGGAGAATGTCAGTGATTAGCCTTGGAAACCATTCATTCCATAAAGAAAAAAAACTTTTGGTTGTGACCCTAATATGAATGGAATTAAGAAGATTTGCTATTACAGATCCTGTCAGGGGTATAAAAATGTTGCACAGTCCCCACTCTATACATTCAATCTTTCTCTGCCACTTTACTTACCCTTCTTACAACTACTTCCACCCACCTACTGTCACAGGTTCTCCTTGACATATTGAAAATCTCATTTAGCTCTGGAAGTGTTGCAGTGTTAAAAGTGAAAACTATTCTTATAGAAATCTTTACAAGAGATCTTAGAAGAACACTGGTGAATTTCAGAATGCTTTAAAATTATGTAGTTATTACAGCTGGTGTTGAAATAGAGATGCCAAAAATCAGTAGAGCAACTGTTGTTTAGTCTGAACCTCTTTTATGAGAACTGAAAAATACCTTTAACTCATGGAAACTAGTTGTAAATAGTCTGGCATAAAATAAGATCAAGCATCCTTTAAAACTTTTTTTATTTCCTATGTTTTGCCATAGGACTCTGACTATTACAGTTCAAAACAATTATATTGTAAAACAAATCAAATTGTTGAGTTTTCCTCAGAATTTCTGTCTAATTCTTTCTTAAGTCTGTATTTGTTCTTTTCCCGATTTCTATACTGAAAGACATGGAGCCATAACAAAAGTTAATGGCAAGAGAAAATATTTGAATCACCTCTATATTGGGTCAATATTATTGGTTGTTGTGTGTTAAAGAGTTTTAATTAGAACTTGGGACTTGATGGTCATGGCCCAAGCAGTGTTCCATAATTTGGACACTGAAGGGTTACTGAACGTGACTTTGCTTAAAACAGGTATCTCATGAAAGGGAAAATACAAGAAGTGCTAGCCAGAGGTGGATCTGAATATTTCCATGGGCCCTTCTAATGAAGCAGCCTTAGAAGATAGAAACAAAAAGAAGTGAAAGAAGGAGGGGGTGGAGGAATGAAGAAAGAGGGAGGTGTGATTCTTTCCTCATGCTCTGGCTCATTGGGTTTTGTCCAGTCCTTGGACAGAAAGTAAAGAATTTCTTTCTGTTTTTGCTGCATTTATCCATGATGCAATTAGAGTTCTTAGACCTATCCCTATAAATAAACTGTGAGAGAAAAGTGAGGAAAATAGGCATGAAATTCCACTTTATACCACACATTCCTCATCAGTCACTTTTTGTTGACACTTCAGAATCTCTGGGAATTTCTCTTTATGTTATGTCCTGACTCTTCTGTCATAATGACTGAGAGATACGGGCTTGGCAAGGCTGTCAACCCTACATAGTATACCAAATATTGTAGAATTGTGTAGACCAGCAATGCATAGTATATAAAAACATCTTAGCAAGATGGCACTGTGTAAAACTAAATGAAGAAAAAATAAGATTGAATTTCTAATGCGTGCCTAATTCAAAGCTACTCTAGATGGAAAAAAATCTAATTATGACCTATAGGTCCAAGAGTTATGGAAAGTCTAAGAATATCATCATCTCTATCATAGGGTAGGAACATATTTCTATGTATGCCTGAAAGCATGAGCCACAAAACAACTAAAAATGATGAATGAAATATCAAAATTAAGAATTTCTATTCAAGAAAACAAAATATATATGATGGAAAAAATTATCAGAATCTAACACTTTTTGAAAAAAATATTTTTATTGTCTAAAACTAAGAAAATATTAGAACATATAAGGAAATTCTGAATATCAACTGGGCAAAGACTGGCTCCACATTGGATATAATGGAGTATAAATTGATAGTTGGAAAAAGAGGAAATCCAGAAAGCTAAAAAGAAATCATATGAATGCAAAACTGTATTCAAAATCAGAGTAAGACAAAAATAGAATGAGAGTTGATATTACTTTATGCTTAACTACTGGTAAGGATTAGGAATGTTATGAATTAAATTTTGGAACCTTGGGGTTGGAGATTTAGCTTACTGTCAGAGCGCTTGCCTAGCATGTATGTGCAAGGCCCCAAGTTCCATCCTCAGCCCTGGGAAAAAAAAAAAAGAAAAAAAAATGTGGAACCTTCATGTGCTACTGATGAGAAAACACTTTAGAGAGGCAATCCTGGGAAATACTCTGGCAGCACTGTCAAGCTAAGAGATTGCCCCAGGAGCTACTAATTCTGGACGGGCAACTGCCTCTCAGACTACAAGAGTTTGGGATAGAGACTTCCCAAGGATCCACATGTTTTGGGCTGAGAGGGCATCAAGGCCCAGAAGTTCAGGCAGCATCTGTACCAGGAGTCATGAGTTTAGGGCAGACACGTGACCAGGATCTGTAAGCTATTCTTCCTGCTGCCCTGGGATCTACAAGATTGTCAGCAGCTACTGGGGCCCTAGCTGAAGTGGGACAGGAGTCTGGACCAGTAGACAGGTGCCCAGGGTCTCAACCCAGGAAGGCTAAAAGGTGATCTTCACAGGAAACAGTGGCAGTGAATGACTGCACCCCTCCACATGAGAAGAATACTGGAAGGATTCCTGGGAATCTGACTTCCAGCCAAGAACAGCAAAGCCAGACCCCTCCAGCAACCTCAACCTGTAAGTGTCTCCATCCAGGAGTCAGATGTGATCATTAACCCACACTGTCTATTTTGACCTATTCAGTAGAAATAACCCATAATACTCCCAAAAAGAAAATTTCTATTAAGATGTTTTTGTTATTGTTGTTGTTTCTGTTTTGATTCTTGTTTCTTTTGCTTTATTTTGCTGTGTTTGTTGATTTTTTATGTGATCTTGCAAACCAGAACATTTTGTTTTTGTTCTGTTAGCCTCCCAGTAGCGAACTTCTCTTTAACTCCCTTCTTCTCTTTCCTCCAGCACCAGCTAAAGATTATTTCTCTCTCTCTCTCACCCTCCCCAAAAGTCTTTACCTCAATCTCTTCCTCTCTTCTTTTTTTTTTTTTCTTAAATCAGAATATCCTATATCATCGGCATTTTTGGTGCTCTCACTTCAAATTCACAACTTCCTCTCTACCTTCCTATCTCATTTTCCTTGCTTTCAAGATTATTTCTCCTTACCTAGGGAGGTACTAGACTTATGAATGTTAAGCATGATAAAGGTTGTTTGCTTTTAAATTGGTTGTAGTCTGAAGGTTCTCACAGTAAGATAGTTGCTAATCCTTCTAGTCTTCCCATAGGTGGTAATTAACATTGTAACAATAATAGAAGGAACAAAGTAACCAGTTCAACGCTGTTTCTTGTATGCATTGATTGTACATACTGACTCCCTTTATCTCATGAGGTATTGGAAAGCATAAAGGTCAGTAATAATTCACAGGATGGGGAGCAAGCCATTGAACTATCCTACCCAAATTGGGCCCCGTCCTAAATAAGTGAAAAGACAAAAATCCTATACCAATCAACCAATCCCAAAGTGAAATAACCAGTGAGAGATCTCAGACCCCACTTCCTGACACTGAAAATGAGGAGTAATGGAAACAATTCTCCTCCTCAAAACCACAACTCCCAAGCCAAGTAATTCATAGGTAGGAACCTGGATGAAAACTTAGAAAAAAGTAACAGCATTACTGATTATTAAAGTGATCAAATACTTAAAAGATTTAAGGAAGGAGATAAAAGAGCAATTATAGAAGCTGAAACACCATTTTAACAAAAAATTGAAGACACCAAAAACAAAAGACATTGCAGAGCTCTTAGAGTTGAAAAATAGAGTCAACCAAATTAAAACCTCAATGGAAGATACTAATATCAGAGTAAACTCAGTAGAAAATAGAACTCCAGTTCTTGAAGGAAGAACACTGGACAATGAAAACAGGGCGAGTAATCTTGAACACACAGAGGATAGACAAGGAAAAACTTACTGACAATAATAGAAATTCCAAGAAGTATGAGATGAAATTAGAAGAAATAACATAAGAGTAATTGGGATAGGGAAAAACTTTGAACATCAAACAAATGATGTGAAGAACCTTCTCAATGAGATAATCAAAGAAAAATTCCCCCCTATAAGAATTGATTCAGATATTCACATTTAAGAGGCCTATAGGGCCCCAAATAGACTGAACCAAATGAGAAACCCACCAAGACACATCATATTCAAAATGAATAAGAGAGGAGAAAAGAAAAAGATACTAAAAGTGGTTAAGATAAAACACCAACTTACATTCAGAGGCAAACCAATAAGGATCACAGTGAATTTCTCAAACCAGACCATAAAGGTGAGGGGAGCATGTAACAAATTTTTTCAAAAATTGAAAGAAAACAATTGCTAGCTAAAAATACTATACCTAGCAAAACTCAGCTTCAAATTTGATTAAGAATTAAAAATTTTCCACCATAAGAACAAATTAGCAACATACATATGAACACAAAAGCAGCTCTTCAGCAAACAAAGACAAAATTCAAACAGAGGAACAAGCCACCAATGCCCAGAGCTCATAATCAGAGGAAAGTCAGTAAAGCAATAGATCACTAAAAGATATCCAAGATGGCACAAAGTACAGCAAAGGTCACAATGCCAGGGAACCAAAATCACATATCTATTCTAACACTGCATATGAATGAACTCAATTGCACAACCAAAAGACATAGATTAGCAGACTGGATCAAAAACCAAAATCCATCAAGAGTCTGCTTACAGGGAACTTGCTTCACAGACGAAGACAGCCACAGATTGAAGGTAAATGGTTGGGAATAAATAAACAAACAAACTACCACATTTACGATCCAAAAAAGCAAGCCAATGTCTTGATACTCATATCTGACAAAGTAATTTTTGTCCAAAAATTAGAAGAGACAAAGAACACACTACATCTTAGTTAATGGGATGCTACTTCAAGAAGATATAACCATGGTTAACATTCACGCACCAAAATCCTATGCACCCAAATAGGTTGAAAAATTACACTGTGACAGTAAACCTCTTACAGATCTTAACACAGAAATATTGGGGGACATTAGTATATATTTATCACCAATAGACACATCATAAATACAAAAAAATCAATGTCTCTAGCCTAAACAACTCTAAAAGAAATGGACCTTACAGACATTGACAGAATATTCCATATCAAATTGGCTGAATTTACTTTCTTCTCAGTAGCACATGGACCCTTCTCCAAAATGGATCATATCTTAGTCCACAAAGGTCATTGTAAGCAAATACAAAAAAAAAGTTGATCCCATGTGTCCTGTCAGACCACCTTGTTATGATCCTGGCAATTAACAGCAAGAAAAATAAAAAAAAAAGTACATAAATACATGGACATTGAATAGTACCCTCCTAAATGAAAATGAACCATAGAGATAATGAGAACAGAAATTAAGAAATTCTTGGAAATGAATAAGAATGAAGACACAACATATCATAACCTCTGTGACAGTTTGAAAGCATTGTTAAGAGGTATATTTATAGCACTGAGTGCCTTCATCAAAAATCAGGAGAGAGATCAAATAAATTTATACTCCACCTCAAATTCCTACAAAAAGAGGAACAATCCAATCCCAAATCAGTAAAAGGCAGGAAATAACCAAGATCAGAGCCAAAATCAAGGAAAGTGAAAACAAACAAACAAAAAGATGACAATACAAAGAATCAACAAAACAAAGACTTGGTTCTTCAAAATAAATAAGTAAACAAATAAATAAAATTGACAGACCAGTAGCCAACCTCACTAAAATGAATAAAGAAATGAAGCAAATCAACAAAATCAGAAATGAAAATGGAGACATTTCCACGGAATAATCTGAAATCCAAAGAATTATCAGAAACTACTTTGAAATACTAGACTCCTCCATATTGGAGGACATGAACAAATACCTAGCCACATATGACACTCCCAAACTGACACAGGAAGTTATTGACCAGCTCACCAGACAAATATCAGGTAGCAAAATTGAAACAGCACTCAAAGCCCTTCTAAAAAAGAAAAGCCCAGGACCTGATGGACTCTCAGCTGAGTTCCACCAGACCAGAAGAATTAACACCTCTCTTAAGTAAGCTATTCCATGAAATTGAAAGGGATGGAAGCCTCCCAAACATTTTTTATGAGGCAACCATAACCCTGATACCAAAATCCAACAAAGACACATCCAAACAAACAAACAAAAAAACTACAGACCAAGGTCCTGGAGTAACAAAGATACAAAAGTCCTTGAGAAAAATCCTAACAAACAGCATCCTAAACACATCAAAAAGATAATACATCACAACCAAGTGGACATCATTCTAGGCATATAGGTTCAACATATAAAAATCAATAAATGTAATATATCACTTAAACACAATTGAAGACAAAAACCATGTGATCATCTGAATTGATCCAGAAAATGCCTTTCACAAAATCCAATATCCCTTTATGGTCAAAACTCTGGAGAATGTAGGGAACAAAGGAAATGACCTTAATTTTTTCAAGGTCATTTATGACAAAACCACAGCTGTCTCTACCTCAGATGTCCGTCCCTGAGGCGCAGGTGGGACAATCCACTGGATTGTCCCCCGGGAACCGATCAGGAGGATGAGTGCCGACGGCCGAACCCCGGACCCTCCTAGCTGGGGTCCCTTCCCTCTCAGCCGAGGAAACGAATCAACCACAAGCAGCGGATGGCAGCCCAGAATCCGTTTATTACCAAGGCACAGCAGGTTTTTATAGGGAGGGGAGACAGCCAAGGAACCAATAATTCTTCTAAGGGAATTGCCAGGGGTTATGCAGATTTCAAGTACAGACAAAAGTTAGGAACATTCTGTGGTCAATACATTCTGACCCACCCTGTTTTACCTTTGCACAACAATAGCAAGCTCAACAAAGCACAGTCCAGCCCTAAAGGGGCCATGCAAACAGTAATATGATCACTCCAGGGCAGCTGAGGAAGTGGAGTGAAGGTCAGACCCCAACACACAGCCAATATTATACTTAATGGTGAAAAACTTAAAGCATACCCATTAAACTCAGGAACATTAATAGGGGTTCCACTTTCACCACTCTTACTCAACTTAGTCCTCAAAACCCTAGCCAGAGCAATCATACAAGAGAAAGAATTCAAATGGATTCAAATAGGAAAAGGGGAAGTTAATCTCTATTTGCTGATGATATAATCCTATACCTAGAAGACTCAAGAAACTCCAAAAGAAGACTTATGAGCTTATTAATGAATTCAGCAAAGAGTCAGGATACAAGGTCAACATCCATAAGTCAATTGCTTTCCTATACTTCAACAGCAATTCCACCAAAGAAGAAATCAGGAAATTTGTCCCATTCACAACAATCTCAAATAGAATAAAATACTTGGGAATTAATCTAATGAAGGAAGTAAAAGATGTCTACGATGAAAACTAATGATCTTTGTAAAAAGAAATTGAAGAAGACCTGAGTAGATGGAAAGACATCCCATGTTCTTGATTAGGCAGAATTAACATAGTTAAAATGGCCATTCTGCTGAAATCACTGATCGCTGTACAGATTCAATGCAATCCCCTTCAAGATACCAATGCCATTCTTCACAGATATAGAAAAATCAATCCACAAGTTTATTTGGAATAATAAGTAACCCAGACTTGCCAAAGCACAACTAAGCCAAAAAAAAAAAAAAAAAAAAAAAAAGAGGGAGAGAGATTGGAGGGATCACAATACCTGATCTGAAATTATACTATAGAGCTGAAGTACCAAAACCAGCATGGTATTTGTATCATAATAGGCAGGAAGACCAATGAAGTAGAATAGAAGCCACCGAGTCTAACCCACAAATCTTTAACCATCCGATATTCAAAAAAGTGGCAAACTAACTGGGAGGAAAGACAACCAGGTCAGTAAATGGTGCTGGACAAACTGGACAGCCATAAGCAGACAATTGAAATTTGATCCTCATCTCTCACCTTGCAACAAAATTAAAGTAAATAAAAGAACTAGAAATTAAACCAGCAACCATACAGTTATTAGAAGAAAAAATAGGATCAACACTCCATCATATTGGTGTAAGCACTTTCTTCCTTAAGAAGACTTTTTAATGGGGATTGCATTGAATCTATATAGTGCTTTTGGCAGAATGGCCATTTTTGTTATATTGATTCTGCCTAACTAAGAGTGTGGAACATCTTTCCATTTTCTTAGGTCATCTTGGATTTTATTCTTCAATGTCTAATAATTTTCATTGAAGAGATGTTTGACTTCCCTTGTTAGTTTAATTCCCAAGTATTTTATTCTTTTCAAGGACATTGTAAATGGGACTGATTTCCTAATTTCTTCCCTTGCCCTTTTATTGTTAGTGTATAGGAAAGCTATTGATTTATGGGTGTTGATCTTGTATCCTGCCACTTTTCTAAATCTGTTTATAAGTTCAAGCAGTTTACTAGTGGAATTTTTTGGATCTTCCAGATACAGGATCATAAAATCAGCAAAAAAGGAGAGTTTGACTTCCTCTCTTCATATTAATATCCTTTGATTTCTTTATCTTAAGATACCAATGTCATTCTTTACAAATATAGAAAAGGCAATTCTCAAAATCATTTGGAACAATGAGAAACCCAGAATAGCCAAAATTTTACTAATCAAGAAAGAAGAAACAGGTGGTTTTTACTCTACCAGATCTAAAACTATACTATAGAGCTGTAGTAATAAAGTCAGCTTGGTAACTGGTATCAAGAGAGGAAGGAAGACCAAAGGAATAGAATAGAAGACCTTGAAACAAATCCACAAATCTTTAAGCATCTAATTTTTGACAAAGGGGGACAAAATATTAAATGGAGAAGAGACAGCCTATTCAACAAATGGTGCTGGACAAACTGGTCAGCCACTTGCAGAAATCTGAAATTAGACCATTATCTTTCACCTTGCACAAGAATCAAATCAAAATGGATCAAGGAGCTAGGAATTAAACCAGCTACCTTGCAACTGATGGAAGACAAATTAGGTCCAACACTTCAGCATTTGGTGGTAGGCAAAGACTTTCTCAACATGTCTCCTAAAATGAAGGAAGTAAAGTCAAAAATCAGTGATTGGGTTGCCATAATGCTAAAAAGCTTTTGCACTGCCAAAGAAATAATCAAATTAGTCAAGAGGTTTCCTACAGAATTAGAGAGAATCATGGGTTGTGATTCCTCTGACAGGGGCTTCATATCCAGAATCTACAAAATCCTCAAAAATCTCAGCTACAAAAACACAAATATCCCAATCAATAAATGGGCCAAAGAGCTAAATAGAAACTTCTTAACAGAGGACATTGATCAAGCAAATGAATACATGAGAAAGTGCTCTAAATCACTAATAATCAGAGAAATGCAAATGAAAACTACATTAAGATATCACCTCACGCCAGTCAGATTGGCAAAAATGAAGAAAATAAAGAATAGATGCTGGAGGGGCTGTGGAGAGATAGGCATGCTAACACACTGTTGGTGGAGCTGCAGACTGATACAGCCCCTCTGGAAAGCAGTGTGGAGAATCCTCAAAAAACTATGGATGAGCCCTCCGTTTGATCCTGCTATTCCTCTCCTGGGTATTTTTCCAGGGGATGTAGAATCAGCACACTACAGTGACACAGCAACATCTATGTTCATAGCAGCTCAATTTACAATAGTTAAATTATGGAAACAACCCAGATGTCCCTCAGTGGAGTAAAACCATGGAGTTTTACTCAGCAATTAGAAGCAATGATATTTCAGCGTTTGAAGGTAAATGAATGGCTGTGGGAGAAATTATGCTGAGTGAAATAAGCATAACCCAGAGAACCAAGGGTCAAATGTGGAGGCTAGAGTTAGACCCTGGGCATTGAGAAAGGAGGTCTATTGTCATGTTTTAAATCTGGGTAAGGTGTAATGTTGTACAACCTAAGGCATTCGTAGAGATGTATTGGGAAGGAGGGGGGAAGAACGAGGGACAATGGTGGGTAATTAGGGCGACTCTAAGGAGTAAATCTAATTTTCAGAATATAAATATATTGTATCATTGGAAAAATAAAAAATAAAAATAAATAAAAAAAGAAAACTTCTGTTGCACAAGGATTAAAACCAAGAATTAATAAGTGGTATGCCATTAAACTGAAAATCTTTTGCACAGCTAAGGAATTAGTCAAGAATGTCAAGAGAAACATAGAGAAAGGGAGAAAATCATGGTCTGTTACCTCTCCAACAGAGGGCTAATATACAGAATATACAAAGAACTCAAAAAAACTTAACAATGAGAACAAAACACTTCAGTCAATAAATGGGCTATGGAACTAAATAGAAACTTCTCAAAAAAGAAAGTCCAAACAAGGAAAAGATTTTATGAGAAAGTGTTCTACATCATTAGCAATCAGAAAAATGCAAATCAAAACTGGACTGAGATTACACTTCACTACAGTCAGAATTGCAAAAATGAAAAGTACAAACAATAGCAGACACTGGAGGGGTTGTGAGAAGAAAGCAACACTAACTTAAAACACTGTTGGTAGGATTGCAAACTTGTACAGCCATTCTGGAAAGCAGTGTGGAGACTCCTGAAGCAGTTAGGTATCTAACCACCATATGACCAGCAATCCTACTTCTAGGTATTTTCCCAGAAGAGCTAGAATCTGCTTATTACAGAGATACAGCTACATTAATGTTTATAGCAGCTCAGTTTACAATAGCAAAATTATGAAAAAAAAAAAAAACCCAGAAGGTCTTTCTCTGGATGAATGGATCCAAAACCGGTGAAAATATATACATATAAATACATACTCATATACAATCTAGTTCTACTCAGCTATTAGAAAGAATGATATAATGGTTTTTGCAGGTAGATGAATGGAAATGGAAAAAAATCATGTTGAGTAAAACAAGCCAAACATAGAGACTTAAGGGTTAAATGTTTTCTCTCCTATGTGGAAGCTAGAGTAAAATGTAAGGATGAAAGTTAGTCAAGATTATTTAACAGATCCACCAAATCTGAAGTAACACATAAGCTATGGGGACTATAACTATGAAAGGGAGGCAGAGAAAGGGTGTTAGGAGATTAGGAGATGGTGGGGAAAATGGAGATGTTAAATGTGTGGAGCTGGATTGT
>PVKS010040454.1:0-16698 GCA_004027875.1 Aplodontia rufa | reverse complement strand
ACACATGCACACACATACACACACATGCACACACTGTGCACACGCGCGGGTCGCGTACAGCACCCACACACGTGCGCACGTCCACACACACATTGTGCGTAAACCCTGCACGTGCACACATGCACCCACACACATGCACACACACATACACTGTGCACACGCATGCACACTACACACACACACTGCACACACACTATGCACACACATGCACACACATACACATGCGCACACTGTGCACACACATGCACACACACTGTGCACACGTGCATGTCGCGTACAGCACCCACACACGTGCGCACGTCCACACACACATCGTGCGTAAACCCTGCACGTGCACACATGCACAAACACATGCACACACGCTATGCACCCACACACATGCACACACACATGCACACACACTGTGCGCACGCATGCACACTACACACACACTGGCACACACACATAACACACTGCACAACACGTTCACACGCACACCACACCCATGCGTGACACACTCATGCACACAGACACGTGCACTTCCATCCTGAGATCGTTTTCCTCATTTCCGGGTCACAGGACGTGGCAAGTGCTTCTGCACACCGTTCCCCGCAGCGCGTGGCTCGGTCGGGAGCACCCTGGATGGGAGCCTGGCCCGAAGCTGCGGGCGCTGGGGTCGCGGACGCGGGCCGCGTGTCGGTTCCGCCCGCTCTGCGATGGGGAGGAAGCTCCGTCTCCCTCAGCCCCAGCGGGAAGAGCAGAGCTGGGCGCGGAGCACGGTGATACCCGGGCCTCGCAAGAACCCGCGCGAGCGCGTCCAGAAAACCAGACCTTGTTCCGACCGCATCCACCCAGCCCTGCTCAGCTCCCACGCGCTGCTTCCCCTGCCAAAGCCTTCGCCGCCAACCGGAGCGCGGATCCCCGCCGGGGCGGCTCCAGGCTTCTTCTGGTGCGGAGAGCGGTGCGGGGCGGAGAGGCTGGGCCCGCTGTGCTGCGCACGGTCCCTGCGACGGCTCTCGGTACTTGTCCCTGGAGGGTCCTTGCGGCGGGAGGACGGTCCCCTGCGGACGCATGCGAGGGCTGGGTGGGGCCCAGCTGGGCGCGGTGGTGCGCACCTGTAATCCCAGCCGCTCCGGAGTCTGAGGCAGGAGGATCGCAAGTTTGAGGCCAGCCTTAGCAACTTGAAGAGGCCCTAAGCAGCTTAGCAAGACTCTCTCAAAATATGATGTGACTCAGTGGTTAAGCGGCCCTGGGTTCAATCTCCGGTACCACACACACACACACACACACACACACACAAAAAAAAGAGGTGGAGCCTAGGAGGAAGGATGTTGCGCTATGGGGACGTGGCCTCCAAATGGATTAACAAAGCTCTCACCAGATCCCAGTATCTCTCTGACTCCCCGCCCTTCTTACATGTGCTTACTATTAAGAAGCCATCCACCATGAAGTCTTTACCAGAGCTATATTGATTCTGGCACCACACCCTTGAATCTGCATAACTATGAGCTAAGTAAACCTCTTTTCTTTATAAAGTACCAAACCTCTGGTATTTTATTGCAGTTACAAAAAATAATACATGAATGCCAGGTCCCCACTACCCATCAGAAGGACCCGTGGCTCCTGGGCTCCTGGCGGAGGGTGGTTGACTACAGGGATGTTGTACTAATGATCCCTCTGCCCTGAGGTTCTTTTGTAGTACGAGGACGTCACATCAGTCCTGCCCCGATCAGGGCTGACGTGTGCCTCTCACACTGGAGGCTGCATTGATGGGGGGACCTAGAGGTGGATTTCATAGAAGTCCTATCTACGGTTGTAAGGTCCCAAATTCCCCATCCCTCCCTCCCTGTGTCTGTTCCCTTTGCAATTCTGCTCCCATAAAGATGTCGAGTCCATGTCTTCACCCTGCAGCCGGGGGCGGGGGCCATGACGGGCTTTGGCTGGTAAAATGGGTGAGCTTTGTGCCAGTCCTGGGCTTAGCTTTCGAGAATCCTGGCACTCAGTCTTTTCCAGTGCTGTGTGAATGAGCTCAGACTAACTTGTTTGAGAACCTTGAAGAGAGGTCCCAGGCCATCCCCAAGCCCCCCACATCCATGCAACCCTTAACCATGCAAGAGATCCCAAACCTCATGGAGCAGCCTGTCAACCCTTACTGGACCCAGATGCAAACTGAGCCCATCTGAGATCAGGAGATTGGCTCAGCAATCAAGCCTCTAGGTTCTAGGACGACTTGTTACACAGCAGTAGCTAACCGATACATGAGAGCGTGCCTCTCCTCCCTTACAGGCACCAAGAGAGAAGACCAGGGCTCTGCTAGCTTATTCCAATGAGGTGCTCCCCTCTCCACCTAGACAGAGTCTCAGAACCCTGGGAGTAAGGAGAGGATCTACCTCTCTATGCTGAAGCAGGAGGGCAGGAAGTGAGGGGAAAGGCTGTGTGGCGGCTCAGTAAAGATCAACACTAATCATCAGATAGTCTTGTCCTCCTCAGTTCCCTCCCCACCACCTCCTGTGTGCCGCCGCCTCCTCCTGGCCTGCTGCGTAATCTCCACAATCTTCTTTCTTAATCACACCGAGCACCTTATCCATCTCTCCCAGTCCACCACACCACGTGGTTTTGTGTGGTACATGGTCAACTATTTTTTTCTTTTCTTTCTTTCTTTGATATCAAAGATTGAGCCCAAGGGTGCTTAACCCCTGAGCCACATCCCCAGCTCTTTTCAATTTCTTTTATTTTGAGACAGGGTCTTTTTGAGGTGCTGAGGGCCTAAGTTACTGAGGCTGGCCTCCAACTTGCGATCCTCCTGCCTCAGCCTCCGAGTCACTGGACTTATCAGGCGTGTGCCACCCCACCCAGCAGGCCTGGAACCTCATGATGGCTGGAATGTGACTTCAAGTGGACTCTAGGATCCTTCCTCCTGCCCCCAGGAGATGATAATATTTATTTGTTTGTTTCTTTTTTTTATTGGTGCATTATAATGGTACCAATTGATGGGATCTGCTGTTGCATGTCGTATGTGCACACAGTATGACCATATAATTTGCCCAACGTCCCTGCCCTGCAGTTCCCCACTCCCCAGCCTTTGGTCCCTTTCCTCTACTGATCTCCCTTGGAGTTTTTTATTTGAATTTTCCAGGTTTTAGTGGTTGTGTGGGGAACATTTAGTAAGCTGGAGTTGCGGGATGGACTTCTTAAAATCACCCCCTTTTCCCTCCCGCCCTTCCTCTCCTCGCCTTTCCTCTACTCGGCTTCCTTAGCTCCCAGGACCCTTTTCCAATCACAAAAGCCCACCGGGGAAGGTAGACCACACTCCAAGATGACGTGGTTTTGAATTACGTTTGCCCAGTGTCTCTGCTACCACCAGCAAGGGGAGGGGTCCCAGGTCCACCTCCCCGAGGTTGGCAGAGGTTTCCTGAAGGCAAAGGAAAGCTCTCTGAGCTGGCTTTTACCGGGCTGCATAGTTCTCCACCTTCTTCCCCAGGTGGAACTGGGGTTGATTGGCTCCTTGATTGACAGCTGAGTTTGACATCATTTCTTCTCCACTGCTCAGACCTCAGGGTCATCCGGTCTGTGCCACCTCAGTCCCCTCAGATCAGGGCTCTGCCTCTGATGGCCTAATTTTAACCTAATTACATGGTTTTTCAAAGACCTGCATCTCCAAATATAGCCACATCCTGAGGCACTGAGAGATAGGGCTTGAACCTAAGAATTCTGGGGGAGACATTAAATTCAGCCGGTAACATACGTGAAGTAGATAAAAGCTGTTTAGATTTCGCCTGGCGCCTGTGATCCCAGCGGCTCCGGAGGCTGCCACAGGAGGCTCACAAGTTCAAGGCCAGCCTCAGCAATTTCGTGATGTCCTGAGTAACTCGGCGAGGCCCTGTCTCAAAATGAAAAATAAAAAGGGCTGGGGAGGTGGCTCGGTGGTTAAGCACCCCTGGGTTCAATTCCAGGTACCCAACAATAAAAAAATAAAGATAAACTGGAAAAATATTTATCACTTTTTATTGATTCTTTTCAGTTATGTACAACATTAGGATTAATTTTGACACAATCACAAAAGTGTGGCAGAGAATTTGGTCTAATTCAGTCCCCAGCACTTTCCCTCCCTCCCTCTCTCTAAGCCACGGACGTTTGAACACTTAGTTCACAGTGTTTTTTAAACCAGTATCCTGTGGACAGACTGGTGTTGGAATTCACTGTGCTACGTTCATTTATGGGCGTTTGAAAGTTCGACCAGATCATCCCCCTGGTCTTCCCTTAGCCGTCCCTCCTTTCTGCCCCTCAATCCCCTTTATCTACTGATTTTTCCACTGTTTTGTTGGAATCCCCTCCCCCTCTTTTTTTCCCTTTCTCTCTCCCTCTCCTTTCCACGTATCAGAGGAAACATTCAACTTTCTGAGTCGGGCTTATTTCACTTAGCGCGACGCTCCCCGGTTCCATGTTTTTCCTGGCAACGCCATAATGCCATTCTTGTTTATGGCTGAGTAATATTCCACTGCGTATATATACCACATTTTCTTATCCATTCATCTACTGAAGGGCGCCTAGTTTGGCTCCGTAGCTGGGCTGCTGTGAACATTGGCGTGGCTGCATTTCAGTCCCTCATGCTGGTTTTCAATCCCTCGGATACCTACCGAGGAGTGGGATAGCTGGGCTGTCTTTGTTTCTAAGGAAGGTCCACACTGCTTTCCAGAGTGTAAACCAGGGAAAGTTCACACCTTCACCAACTAAGGATCTAGAAGTGCAAGGGAAAGGTTATTTTGGAGCAAAAATATCCGAAACAAAATGACACGGAAAATCTCAAGAAAAATGGACAATCGTGAAGTCCAACACAGAATAAAGAGGAAGCCAAGGGCTGGAGCGGTGGCTCGGCGGTTACGGCGCTTGCCTGGCATGCGTGAGGATGTGGGTTCGAACCCCAGCACCACGTACAAAACAAAGCACTGGAGCAACAAAAGCCACACGAAAAACTAAATAAAAAATCGTTTCTCTCTCTCTTTTTCTTTCTCTCTCTCACTATGCCCCCTCTTTATCTCAAAATTAATTAAGTAATTTAATTAAATAAAACTGCAGTCCCCACTCCATGCCCCACACTCCCATTTTTCTGTGTCGACTTTAATGACTCCTCCACAGGACTCCAAGTTTCGTGAGGACAGGGATTTTTTTCTATTGTCACCAATACCCAGAAAAGCTGCACATAATAGGTGTCCACACAGTAGGTGCACAGAGTAGGCACGCACATAGTAGGCATGCGCATAGTTGGTGCACACATAGTAGGTGTGCACATAGTGGGTGTGCATACAGTAGACATGCACATAGTAGGTGTGCACATAGTAGGTGCACACATAGTTGGTGTGACACCATATGTGTGCGCATAGTAGGTGCACATATAGTTGGTGTGGCAGTCGGCGTGCACATAGTAGGTGCGCGTACATAGTTGGTGCACACATAGTAGGTATGCACATAGTAGGTGCACATATAGTTGGTGTGGCAGTAGGCATGCACAAAGTTGGCAGCACATAGTAGGTGTGCACATAGTAGCCATGCACATAGTGGGCACACACAGTGGGTGTGCACATAGTGGGTGTGCACACAGTAGGTGTTATAAAGTAGGCACGCACGTAGTAGGTGCGCAGTGAGTGCTTTTTGCCTGGGCAGCGGCATGCATGGCGGTGGGCGCGGTGAGTCCTCCTGCAGGGCGGCTGTTCCCCGGTTCACAGAGTCCCCGCGTCCCCTGCACCCTCTCCTTGGCACGCGCTGGGCCTCTCTGGTTTGTTCCGCTCTCGGCTTCTCTGTTTTCCTCTTCTGCCTCCACCCCCGGCGCAGCCAGCATCGCAGTTGAGGCCCACAGCAGTGAGTGACAGGAGGCAGGCGGCTCTGTCCCTGTCCCCCGCAGAGCCCTTCAGAGGCTGTGGGACAGACTCAGCTGCGACTCTAACTGCGACTCGGAGGCGGAAGATGAGCCTCGACAGGACTTGGAATCTTGGCAGCTAAATTCAAATCAAATACACTTTTGATATCGATTCAACCAGTCGGCAAAAGAGCTGAGATTTTCTTCTCGAAATCATGAAAGGAGGAGGAGACGGACGAATTCTAGCCGCTGAGAATCCCTGCAAGGAGAGGAGATTTGGGGATCAGGAAAACCCCGACTTGGAGCGGCCTCCCTTCCCGGCAGCCTCCCTTCCCGGCAGCCTCCCTTCCCGGCAGCGGGGACGCCAAGCTCTGCTGCCATGGCAACGGGTCAGAGCCGGTGCTGGCACCGAGAGGGCCAAACGGTGTGGTCATTGTCCCAGCGGGACTGAGGTCCAGGTCCCCTTCACAGGGGTGCACAAGCAAGGACAGGAGCCCTGGCTCCACCGCCACCTCCAGGAAGACCCCCAGCCCCGCACCTCCCCTCTGCCCCAGGCTCCAGCGTTCAACAGCTTCAAGCTGTGGTTCTCACGCCTGGGTCAGGGGTTCCGGGAGCTGCCGGCCGAGGGGCTGGGTGCCCCCTGCCCGTCACTGCGACGAGCGCCCCGCAAAACCAGCTCGGAGGACAGCGGTGTCCGTGGCTCCGGGCTTTGGAGGTTCCGATCGCTTTTAGCCCCGTGGCAGGAGCTCTTGGCCAAGGAGATCTCCATCTCCCGGAGGCGGGGACGGCAGGAGGAGTCCCGGGTGCTGCTCTGCAAGGGTGGCCCCAGTGACCCACTGTCCCCGCTGAGCCCCTCCTGAGCGGACCTGCGAGGGCCTCACAGCCCCACAAAGTGCCCTGGCCGAGCTCCAAACCTTCCACGCTTTGTGGAGAAACAGCTGATTTTACGTTTGCTTCTGGTTTTGTTTCTCTGACACCTGCCGTGCAGGGGGTGCTGGGTGGAACGCGGTCCTCACGCAGGTCAGGCAAGGCCCAGCTCTGAGCCCCTCTCCAGCCGCAGGGCATGGGCCTCCGGAGGGAGCTCTGGGACCTAAGCCTCACCTGGCCTCAGGGCCTCCCTGGGAGGCCTGTGTGGGCCTCCTCACAGCACGGCCATCGGAGCGGTCCAGCTCTGGCCCGTGGCTCGGGGCTCCGGGACAAGCGTCCCCACCCGAAGCTCAAGTCGCATGGCCTCTCAGACCTGGCCTCCAGTCCTGCGTCACCTCTGCCACGAGCGACTAGTTATGAGGGCCTCACATCAGAAGAAAGGTTGGACCTGTCCCATTAGCACTGTCCCGGGGCAGGGACTGTAGCCAAGCTCTAAAGGAACACGTGGAGTCAGAAGTGCCACCGCTGCACCACCACGGGAAACACCGGGCAGGGAACTGAAGTAGGTTATAATCATAATCATACCATGGACGGTTCTAGGGTGGGAGGAAGGGAGGGAAGGGCAATACTGGAGACTGACTTAGCACTACTCATTCTCCACGCTTTTAGATAATGTCACGGTATGTTCTAACGTCATCTACATCTAAAAAACAACCGATAAGGTGGGTGCAGGGGTGCACGCCTGGAATTCCAGTCACCTGGGAGGCTGAGGCAGGAGGATCAAGTTGGAGGCCAGCCTCAGCAACTTAGTGAGGCCCTGAGAAATTTAGCCAGGTCCTGTCTCAAAATGAAAAATGGGAGAAAGGGACCAAGGGATGGGAGGAGGTGAGGGAGCCCAGGAGTGCTGGGGAGGGGTTGTAGCCAAATTGTACTGTTATATTGTGAGCGTGTAAGAATATGCATGAATAAATCCCATCATTTAGTGCACCTGGAATGCACCGATAAAAAAATGTGGGGAAAAGTAGTGTAATGGTTTCTGCATTCATCAGCTTTCTACTACTGTGACAAACTTCCTGAGAAAAATCAGCTTAAAGGAAAAAAAGGTTTCTTTTGGCTGGTGGTTTTAGAGGTTGCAGCCCATGAGCGATTGGCTGCCTTCTTCCTGGGCGTCATCAAGGTGGAGCAAGCGTGGGGCAGGAAAGTGGCTCACCTCATGGTGGCCGAGAAGTCGAGAAGAGGGACCAGGGGCAAAATCCACCCTTCAAGGCGTGTTCCCTGATGACTGCTTCCTCCAGCTGGGCCCTCCCTCCTCAAGTTTCCACCGCCTCCCACTGCCCACGAAATTATGGATCTCGAAGTGGATTAATCCACTAATGAGGTCGGAGCCCTGTGATCCATTCACCTCCGCAAGGCCCCACCTCTGACACTGCTGCTCTGGGAACCAAGCCCTCAACGCGTGAGCTTCCGGAGGACATCCCGTAACTGAGTCACTGAATGAGTGACTTACATTTTACTTATTTGGGGGTAAAACCCAGGGGCGCTTAACCACCGAGCCACATCCCAACCCTTTTTTATGTTTTATTTTGAGACAGGGTCTTGCTAAGTTGCTCAGGGCCTCCATGAGTTGCTGAGGCTGGCCTCCAACTTGCGATCCTCCTGCCTCAGCCTCCCGAGCTGCTGGGATTGCAGGCGTGGGCCACCGCACCCAGCTTAAAGACATATTTTTTAAAAATTAGAAACAAGAGGATTCATCAAAGTGATTAGTTAAAAAATGAACATATCAAAATCAACACCTTTCTTTTATATAAAACATCAACAGCTAAAAATATAAGGAAAGAAAGAGGCTCACGCTCTCTAGCAGCTGAGAATATAAAATGCCAAGAAAAAAATGTTCAGAAATGGGAAAAGTTAACGGGATGGATCCGTAGAGCTGGACTGAGAGACGCAGAGTAGGGGAGAAGATGGGAAAAGTCCCACCTCATCCAAGGCAGACTCCACAATGCGAAGCTGCCGTTCCTTTCTAAAGAGGCCCAGGAACGCGTGCTGAAGACGGCGGGAGCATCGGGGAAATGACGACTGTTTAATAAATGTGTGACCATTTGGGAAAAAAACAGAACCGAATCTCTACTTTCTTATACTAAAGAAAAAATCCAGAAGCATTAAAATTCAAATGTCAAAAAACGAATCTAAAAATGCAGAAGAAGAAAACGTGGGTGAATTTTTATTTTAATCTTGGTGAGAGAAAAACCTTCCTATCCCGACTCCAAGCCCAGGAACCAAACAGAAAAGACAGGAGGATTGGGGGACGGGGACCCAGACGGCTTCAGCTCAGCAAAATACGCATTTAAAACATTGCTAAAAACCAGATTGTTTGCCATCAGGAAGCTACGGAAAGATCAGTTTCCCTAACGTACAAGATGCTCCCGCAAATCCTGGGAAAATCGCAACGCACACGGAGAACGCACCGAGGACACGGACAGGGCCTCTACCACGGAGGCCCAAAACCAGAAGCAGAAGTCCAGGTTCCAGTCTCACGATGAATGAGAGAAATGCAGATTAAATCAAGAATAAGAAAAAAGACCAAAATGACCAACCCGCCGCTGGTGAGGGGATCAATGACAACGGAAGGGTAAATTAAGACAACTTTTCGTCAAACTGGTAACAAATTTTGCAGCTACAATTTTTAAAGCTTTTGAATCAGCAATTCAAAATCTAGGGATTTTTTTTTAACATGCATGGGCCAGCATGTCCATAGCAGCCTTGCTTATGAGTAAATTTGTGCGCACACACACGCACACAATCCAATGTCAAACGTGAAGGGGGTCTGGGCGCAGTGGTGCATGCTTACAATCCCAGTGGCTCTGGAGGCTGAGGCAGGAGGATCACAAGTGGGAGGCCAGCCTCAGCAATTTAGCAAGACCCTGTCTCAATAAAATAAAAAAAGGGGTCTGGGGATGTGGCTCAGTAGTTAAGCAGCCCTGGGTTCCATCCCCAGTACCAAAACAAATTTTTTTTAAAAGTGGGAAAAAATTGAGCCTTCCACTGTGGTTTGAAATGCCACGTTTATCCATCTTGAGTTCCCGCAGGCATTTGGGCCGAGTCATAAGTTTTCTGTTCTGTCCAATTAGTGCGCTGTGCTGAACAGCCTCACTTCTTTCTCCCTCTGTCCCCAGCCTCTGATTTACAAGTATTCAGTGAGCCAGGCACTGCCTCCGGTGACAGAGCTCTGAATGGGACCTCCCACAGGTGGGGGACTGGAGAGAGAAGACCCAGGGACCCAGAGCCATCCTCTGTCAATGTGAGAAGACTGTGGTCACCTGCCGTTTTGAAAAGCTTCCCAGCAGGAGTGCGAATACTAGGCGTGGAGGGAGGCAGGGAGGCTGGCTGGAGGCTGACAAGAAGGGAGGACAGTTTGAAAGACTTCCAGTCTGTTATCTGGAAAGGAAGGAGAGGACAGAATCATTGCTGGGACCCAGGATCCCGCCTTGCGGAGCTGGGTGTGTGGATGGCAGGACAGGGCATGTTTGTGGGTTGAGGTGCAGAGATGATGCATAACTGAGCCGGAAGTTGAGGAGGCCCACAAGACGTTGGGGAGAGGCTGTCCAGCACACACCGAGAAAAGACTCCCGGGGTTCAGGGCTGAAAGTTGGGCCAGAGATGGAAGATGGGAGCCTGTGACTGCCAGATGGAATAGAAGCGGTCGGCTAAGAGAGGAGGAGCAGAATGAGAGTGATAAGAAGGCCAGGTGGGGTGGTGCACGCCTGTAATGGGAGGCTGAGGAAGGAGGATCACAAGTTGGAGGCCAGCCTCAGCAACTTACTGAGGCCCTGTCTCAATAGAAAAAAAATAAATACATAAAATAAATGTGGCTCAGTGGTAAAGTGCTCCTTGGTTCAATCCCAGTACCAAAAACTAGAAAGGAAAACAAAAAGACGCAAGGTTTTCCAGTTCTTCGCCTGGCTTTAGAGCGGAGTGTGGTGAATGCTGCCAGCAGTGTGCTGTGCAGCCAGACCTGGTGGGCAGCCTCCTCAGGGGTCACCCAGACGCGCTGCTGCCCCAGTGGGACATCGCGTCTGTGACTGCGACCCCACAGGCATGTCAAGCCCTGGTCACGCCCCAGCTCAGGACCTGCAAGGGTCATGGAGGCTGCCATTGCACCGCCCTGCATCGCTGCATCCCAAGCTGCCTGTTCCTGCTTCCCCACTCCTGACCGCAGCCTGGTCCCCAGGGCCCTCCTCACTCTGTCTCAATATCACCTCCCCGATCCCTCAGGAGAGGGCAGAGGGGCTGGAGCGGAGGCTTAGTGGTACAGCGCGTGCCTGGCCTGCGTGAGGACCTGGGCTCAACCCCCAGGACCACACGCACAACTCTGTGCTGGAAAAGCAAAAACCAGATGAAAACGTGAAACTAACTCTCTCCTTTAGAGAGAGGAGCGGGGAGCCAGGCTCCCTAACTCGGAGCTTCAGGGGCTTTGGAGGAGGCAGGTGGCGTCCTCCACCCCAGCCTCACCCGACATGGAGCAGCCAGGACGAGGGGAAGCCCTTGGCCCTGCGGCCAGGCAGGCTTCGTGGCTCCCGCTCCAGCCCCAGAAGGTGCAGGCAGATTTCCCAGCCTCTGCCCACTCCGCATCCCAACGTTTGTGTGGGGAGAATTAATCCATCGCCTCCCCGCTCCTGGAGCCAGGCTGTGCAGACAGAGGACGGGGACGGGGCAGGTTGACGTCTCCCAGGGCAGGTGGCAGCCCAGAGGCTGCACCCCAGGTGTCTCCCAGGCTCCGGTGACACCTGGCTTGGAACCTTCGCAGGGGAGATTGTCCTGGTGGGTGGGGATCCAGCCCTGAGCTGCCAGCTTCCTGGGCTGAGAGCAGCGTAGGAGAGGCCTGGGCTCCTCCCCGGCTCTCAGGCCTCAGGAGGAACAAGCTGCCTCCTCCGGGTGCAGTCGGGAGCCTCTGCAGGCACAGGAATCTGCAAGGATGATGACGATTGGCTGCTGGGGACTGAACCCAGGGGCGCTTAACCACCGAGCCACATCCCCAGCCATTCTTATTTTTTGTTTCGAGACAGGGCCTCACTAAGTTGCTGAGATTGGCCTCTAACTTGTGATCCTCCTGTCTCAGCCTCCCAAGTCCCTGGGATTACGGATGTGTAAGCTTGTAAAGATTTTTTTTTTAATTGACACATTATTCATACAACATAAAATACACCATTTAAAAACGGATCCTTCGGCATGGAACCACCGTAGGACCTAACTGTGCCATTTCTCGGTAATTACCCTGAAGAACTAAAGTCATCTCACTGCAGTGACCTCCGCGTAGCACAATTCACAATCGCCAAACTGTGGAGCCAGCCTAGGTGCCCATGGGCAGATAGAAGCTCAGAAAGTTAGGAGCCAGCCGGGCGCAGCGTCGTGGGCCTGCGATCCCAGCAGCTCCGGAGACTGAGGTCGGAGGATCGCAAGTTCAAAGCCAGCCTCCGCAACTTAGCGAGGCCCTGTCTGGAGCAGTGGCTCGGCGCTTCCAGCGCTTGCCTGGCAGGCACAAGGACCGGGTTCGAACCCGAGCGCCACGGCCACAACTGTCAGAAAGTCTCAGAGGAACAAAAGACCGTGAAATCGATTCTCCTTCCCCTCTCCCCCCTGTCTTAAAAAAAAAAAGAACAAAAAAGACCTGGGGGTGAAAATCAGTAGAGGAAAGGGACCAAGAGGGGCAGGGAAGGAGGGGAAAGTGCTGGGGAGGGACATTGGCCAGATTCTAAGGTGATACAAGTAACGCAGCCCCGTCGATACGCACAGCTACGATGCACCGATAAGAAAGAGGGGAAAATTCAAACAACGTGCCCTTCCTCATGTATCCACTACCCTTGAAGTCATCCCCAATCCTCTCCCTACACGGTTTCCAGCTCCTGGGTTTGCCCCCTCCGCACATCTCATGTAAGTGGGACCACAGGATCAGTCTTTGGGGACTGATCTCTGGTATTTAGAAGTGTGTTCAAGATTTAGCCATTCCTCTTCATGGCTGAATAGTATTCCACTGGATGGAAATCCGCATCTTGGCTGTCTGCTTTTTGCCTGTTACGATAATGCTGCTTTGAGGATTCGTGTACACAGCCCAAAGCCTTTGGGAAAACCTGTTTTTATACGAAGAGACGGAATTGCTAGCTGTACGGCGATTCTGTATTTCACTTTCTGTGTGTACCAGAGATTGAACCCAGAGGTGCTTAACCACCGAGCCACATCCCCAACCCTATTTACTTATTTTGTTTTTTAATTTTGAGATAGTATCTCACTAAGTTGCTCAGGGCCTCACCAAATTGCTAAAGCTGGCCTTGAACTTGCGATCCTCCTGTCTCAGCCTCCTGAGTCGCTGGGATTGCAGGTGTGCGCCACTGCCCCCAACCCAAGAATTCTTTGTATTTTCTGGATATTCTTACTTTCTTGACAGTATTCTTTGATGCAAAAAAAAATTGTTACTTTTGATGAAATCCAATTTTCCCGTTTTTTTCTTTGGTTGTGTTTTGGTTTCCTGGGTGATAAACTCGCCCAATCCACAGACACCCAGATTTCCCTCTCTCTTTCCTCCTAAGGCATCCATTGTCTGAACCCATAGTTTTAAGTCTCTGATCCAGTTTTAGTCATTTCTTGCGCATGGTGAGGCAGGGACCCAAACTCATCCTTTGTGTTCCCAGCACCACTGATTTGAGAGACTCTTCTTTCGTTAAATAGCCTCGTCCCATTTGACCGGAAAGGACTGCTAGTCTCTCCTTTCTGTCCCCTGCTCTGTATTCCTGTTCTCACCCAGTGCCACACTGTGGCTTCTGAACCAGGTTTGAAATTGGAAACTGTGAGCCAGAGACGGTGGAGCCCACGCCTGTCATCCCAGCAACTTGGGAGGCTGAGGCAGGAGGATCCCAAGTTCAAGGCCGGCCTCAACAACTGCCTCAAAAAATATGTTATATAAAAATAAAAAGGGCTGGGGATGTGGCTTAGTGGTGAAGTGCCCGTGGGTTCAATTCCTGATACCAAAAAAGAAAGAAAGAAAAAAGAAAAGAGAGAGAGAAATTGGAAATGGTGGTTTCCAGGTCTGGTCTTTCGAAAGACTGCTTGGGCTCTTCTGTGTCCTTCACGATCCCATCATGTGGGTGGCTTTTAAGAGCTCAGAAGCTCAAAAGCGTCCAGGGCCAAGCAGGCTCCTGAGCTAGGGGCTTTCGCCTCTCTGAGGAAGCGCGGAGGAGACGTTTGGCCGGCAGTTGCGAAGGTTTCTCTGCGGTCACTCGGTCCCAGGGCTGCAGCCCGGTGGGAGGCACCGCGTCCTCACGGGAGCACAGGGCACAGGGGCCGCCTCATGGGGGCCAGGAAGAGAGAGAGGAAGAGTCGCGGCCCGGGACCCGCTCCCTTCACCTGGCTCCCACCTCCCAAGTTCACCAGGGGAAGAGGTCAGAGCCTTCAGGACCCAGTCATCCCCAAACCTCCGACTGAACAGTACTGCGCTGGCGACCACTGCAAACCGTAACCGTGGGGTTTTCTGGGGTTTTTTCGTCTGTTTGTTTGTCTGTCTTGGTACCAGGGATTGAGCCCAGGGGTGCTTAACCACTGAGCCACATCCCCAGCCCTTTTTATTTTTTATTTTGAGACAGCGTCTCGCTGAGTTGCTTAGGGCCTCACTAAATTACTGAGGCTGGCCTCGAACTTCCGATCCTCCTGCCTCAGCCTCCTGAGTCTCTGGGATTCCAGGCGTGCGCCACTGCACCTGGCTAAAACTGTTGGTTTCCGAGCAGCCCCCTGGGTCCTGATCTTTGGACACACACATCCTGAACTTGACGTTCCCACGGGTGATGCTTCTTTTCACTTTTCCCAGCAACAGGCAAGGACTCCCAGTCTCCCAACCTCCCTTGTATCCAGAAATGTCCATGCTAATGTCCCAACTTCCTGCCAGGAAGCATTACAGAATTCTGCTGGGAAGCTTCTGGAAGAGAGATCATGTGATCAGAGAAAATGAACTTCCAGCTCTGTGTCAGGGCCAGGACTCCGGTGGGGCAAGTGTGGCACCCAGGGTGTCACAGTTAAGGAAGGGCACACTTGGGGCCCTGCCAGTGCCAGTACAAGAGCGTACACAGCTTGCTCTGAAGCACAGGTGCAATGTCTGGAGCTGGGCAGCCGTCTGGTACTGTGAGGCAACGAGACTGAGGGCAAAGTTGCTACCAAGCTGCGAAAGTGAAGCAGAAAAGGCCTCAGCCCTTCGTGACCTTACCAGGGGCTTCCGGGCCAAGATTTCTTGTCCTGTAGAGAACTGCACGTTTGTTAGGACGGGTCCCAGAGCCCTTGGACACTGAGTTTTCTGTGCCTTTCTGGCAAAGCTCTTCAATTTATGAGAAGAAATATGGGGTTTTCCATTTGAAAAACAACGCTTCTAAGTTTCAAAAGTGAGTTGAGGACCTCATCAGAAACACCTGAGAGGCCTTGGGCAGCTTCAGGTGGTGCATGGAGCTGCTGGAGAAGAGGAATTGATTAGAAGAGAGGAGAGCCAGGAGCAGTGGCCCATGCCTGTGATCCTTGTGACTCAGGAGGCTGAGGCAGGAGGATCGCACATTCGAGGCCAGCCTCAGCAACTTAACGAGGCCCTAACGAACTTCACAAGACCCTGTCTCAAAATAAAACAATAAAAGGGCTGGGGATGCGGTACCAGGTTAGATCCCTGGTACCAAGAAAGAGAGAAAGGAGAGACAACACAGAGCTGGACCAGGGCTCCGGGACGTAGCCAGCGCCACTGTGTTCCATCACCGGGCTCCGCCCTCACTGGGCAGGGTGTGGGATGACAGTGGGCGGTGGACAGACAGCACGGAAGCGAGTGAGGAAAGCAGAACAGAAGACAGAGAGGAGGGACGAGCCCGAAGGCTGCACGCAGGCGCTGTTTGGAACTCTGCGGAGCTGCAGAAACCGATGCCCACGTGCACAGAGGCTCCAAGGAGGCCGCATCTTCGGAGGGCGCCCTGTTCTTCCTCTGGTGCCCGATGTCCCCTCTGCAGGTCTTCACTGCATTCAAGGCTGTTCCTAGGCTGAGTCAGAAATGCTTCACACCTCGCTGCTCCCTTCGACCCCACTCTTGCTCCATCCACCACCCACCTAGTCACTCAGACGTCAGCTGGGGGAACCTTCTGGATTTCAACAGGGTTGGGGCGGGCTCTCTTTCTCTGCCATCCCCTGGCTTCCTGCGTTTCCACCCTTGGTCTCACATCGGAATCTGCAGTTCATTTGCAAAACGGGAATCAGAGGGAGCGGTGGTGCCCACCTGTAATCCCAGCAGCTGGGGAGGCTGAGGAAGGAGGATCGCAAGTTGGAGGCCAGCCTCGGTGACTTAGTGAGGCTCTAGACAACTTAGTGAGACCCTGTCTCAAAATAAAAAAATAAAAGGGCTGGGAGTGTGGCTCAGTGGTTAAGTACCCCGTGTTTAACTGCGGGTATCAGATGGAGAGGGAGAGAGAAAGGGAGGGAGGGAGGAAAGAAAGAAAAGAAACAGGAATTGTAATGGCACCAACCTGCAGGTTTACCATGTGCTAAAGTTTAGAAAAGTGCCCAGCATGTAGGAAATGCCCACTCAGTGTTCCTTAAGCATTAGGAATGGGGCTGGAGAGGTGGCTCAATGGTAGAGCACTCGCCTGGCATGCACGAACCCGGGTTCAAAGCCCAGCACAAGTTCATTCTCTCTCTCTCCCTCTCTCCTGTATTAAAAAGAATTCACTCCATCAATCGATCAGTGCATCGTTAGCAGCGCACAGGCCGGGGAGTCTGGCAGGCTCTGTCGCAGGAGGAATCAAACGTTCCCCTGGCAACTCTGGTGGCCTGGGGATCAGGTGGCTCAGATCCCGTCCAGCTGCAGGGGACAGCAGGGGCTGGGGTGCGGTGGGATCGGTTCTAGGGGTGATCGCAGTGCAGGTGGGCAGAGGAGAGAAGGGGGTGAGCTCTCGAAGACCCCAGAGACGAGTGGGGCCGGGTCACTCTGAGGA
>PVKS010040453.1:0-16625 GCA_004027875.1 Aplodontia rufa | reverse complement strand
TCTATTTTTACTGTACTCACTTGGTCCTCCTCTTCTCTCGAGCACGTCTTCTCAGCTTCCCTTTCTAGCTTGACTTGCTCTTTACATGTGGAGTTTCCCAAGACTTTATCCTTGTCCATCTGCTGTTTTTAAAGACTGGTGGCACAACATAATCTGGAATCTGTAGCAGCACACAAAGCAGGACATCAACATTGGCTCTAACTATTCCATATTTTCTGTTGAGTTTCTAGGCATAAGGCCGAACAAATGGAATTGAACGCTGCACACCTGGTGACTCAATAAATTAAGAGCTGTCAGTTGTAAGAGACAGTGTCCATGTGTGCATCTGTTAAAAAAGTAACACACAACAAGATGCAGAGAGCCCCTGGCATTCTAAAACAAAGAAATTGGTAGAGAAACTTGGGGAGACCTGCCGTTGTTTGGGTGGATAATAATGTGTTGTCAGGCTTCAAGCATCTTGTAGCTGGTGGGGTGAATTCCTCCAAGAATTGAACAGCTATATTGGAAGGAAAGATTGTAAATGCTGCTGCCTCATTTCTCGTTGTTCCTTCTGCCACCTGATATGATGATATGATAAAGGACATCGTGAAGTCTTTTGACAAGTTGATACTCTGCCATAATTGTGTTAGTATTGAAAGATGCCATCATAAAAAGAAACAGCATCTTCTGGACGTGATTGAAATGCAAAACCCAAGATCCTTATTTGGGATACCCCTTGACAGTAATGAACATCCCCCGAGTTCCTGCAACCACATTTCAATAGTGAATCCACAAGAACCTCCTTCCCATCAACAGTACCAATAATTCATCTGTTTGGCAGCAGTACAACTTATTTTTAAGAGAGAGAGAGGGAAGGGCAGTGAGGGGGAGGGAGAGAGAGAGAGAGAGAGAGAATCAATTTTACGTAATTTTCATGTGACTTTTGTTGCTCCAACACTTTGTTGTGTTCGTGGTGCTGGGGTTTGAACCTAGGTCCTCATGCATGCCATGCAAGCACTGTAACCACTGCGCCACAGCTCCAGCCCCAGCAGCACTGCTTTTGTTTGTTTGTGTGTGTGTGGTACTGGGAATTAAACTCAGGGGCACTTTAACACTGAGCTCCATCTCAGCCTTTTTTATTCATTTTTATCGTGAGATTTTTTTATTTTGATGTTGTATTTATCAACTGTTTAAATTCTTTTCCTGCCCCATCCTTCAAAAATGAGAAAAATATATTCCTAAATTTCAGGGAACAATTACACCTCTTTCCTTTATATACTCTTATCTTTCCATAACATAACCTGGGGAATCTATTAATTCCTTTAAACGAGTAGTTCTAAAATTACATATGTTTTGGATTCTAATTTCTGGTTTGTCTGAATTGCCTTTTTTCACCCTAAATGCTTTTTTAAAGTATTGTCCTTGCATCAAGAAACAAATATATCTCTGAGAAAGATGCGTATATTAATGCATTGTAATTTACCACCCAAGTTGTTGGCAATACTGACATTTTATTTTATGTTGTGATTTTCAAAAACACATGGTCTTAACATTTCTGGTAAAAGATGCTTTGGGGGGGGCACTCCTGGAGATAATTGCAATATCCAGAATATTTACACATTTTATACACATTTTATATTATTTTGTTAAAATCGTGTAAGGTTGTTCAAAAAATAATAAAAAACAAAAACAAAAACAAAAAAAATGTTTATGGAATGTACCTTTATCCATCCTTAATACATTCAAATGAGTCAATTTTCATTCTACATTGTTGGCTATTTATTAGGTCAGTATCTGGTTAAACCTTCCTTTGGACCTTGAAAACAGGACAGATTTCACATCCTTCATTGTCCAAAATATAGTCTAAATAACAAGGTGGTCTGAAGTGTTCTGATAGTTTCTTGATTTCATTCAAATGAATTTCAAAAGGAATGTCTGTTATGATGGCTTTCTGTTTTGCACTTTACTATATGTACTTGAATCTGTGAGTAGAGAATTAGTACAACCCTTTACATTTTAACTAGAGCTTTTTAGTGCCTGAATTGATTGGCAGATCATTCTGGAACACACATTTTCTGTGCACTTGTAACCTTGCTGTCAAAACAGCATTGATATTTGTTCAACTCATTAATGCTGTTACTTTAAGCAGGTATATCTACCCCCTTTTAAAAAATTACCAGGAAGTTATATAATAATGGTTAAAAAAAGAAAACTAAAGTATGAGCATATCACTACACGGCATGTACATTTCTTATTATGTTAGTTCACTTTTTATGAATGTTGTTTCTTCAATAAACAAATGCAATCATAAAAACCAATTTCATTCTTTTTCCATTCTGCACAAACTTGAGTTATTCATTTAGCATGGAAAAATGGACAACATTTGCTAGATTACTGGGAGATTGGGTTCTAATTCTATCTCTGACACTAAAGAGCTTAAGATCTTGGGTAACCTTTTCCACTCTGTAGGCCTTAGTTATCTCAGACTATAGTGTAGTTTATTGAGGTAGAAGATATGAATCTATTTTTCATGGATTGAAATCCTGTCTTTGCCACTTATCACATGTGTGACCTTGGATAAGGTGCTTATTTGTGCCACAATGGAGATAATAATCTTAATTTATAGGGTTATTGGCAGGATTAAACAAGTGTATTAAGGCAAAGAAATTTGAACACTGATACAAAGTACTCACCAAATATTAGATGTGCTAATCTGGAAAATCTGATCCATGGACAAGATCAGATTTCTAGTCTTTCAGGTCTATATTTGTTTCTGTGAGGATGTTTATGCTCCTGAAGAACATGGCTTCTTCAACATGAGCCACACTTCACCCACATCCCATTTAAGTGTCATGGATTTCTATGGTTTTTGGTAAGAATTTCTTACATACCTGTGCCCAAATATTTAAGGTAGTAAACATTCTAAAGATACACTGATTATCCCCACTAGCTCTGTTGTCAACCTTTTGGTGTGTCAAAATTTTAATAGTGTTCATTTAGAAAGAGCAAAAGACAGTGATGTAGTGATTCTATTTTTAATAATTACAGCTTGAACTATCCAGTAGTATGTATGTATGTAGGTATGTATATATGTATGTATGTATTTAAAAGAGAGGGAGAAAGCGAGGAAGGAAAATGGAGAGAATCAATATTATTTATATTTCCATTTGGCCTTTGTTTCTCTGACACTTAGTTGTGTACGTGGTGCTGGGATTCAAACCTGGGTTCTTGCACATGCCAGGCAAGCACTCCAACCACTGAGCAACCACACCAACCTCTATCTAATAGTATTTAGTCCTTAAAGGGGACTTGAGGAATCTCCCTTGGATTACTGAAAAGTTTCTTTCCAACTAATGAGAAAGTCTGGCACTATCCTAGTTTTATATCTGATTCAGTAGGAATATTTCATAATGGTGTATGACCACTTGATGCAGAGTCTGGGTTTCTCTATAATAAATGCATTCACTAAAGACAGGGGTTTCAGACTTGCTACTGGCAAGCATGGAACAAATGAGTGAGTGCAGCTATCCTGGTGTGGGAGCATTTCCTGCAAGGTTCATGTTTGATGAATATCAGTGCAGGAATCAGACTCTTAAGAGGGCTGCATTGTCTGCTGACAGGATCCACCTTCCACTTCTGGGCAATAATGTTGGTATCTGAGGTAGTAGGCAGGACACCCACCTTCTGATGTATTTGGACGAATACTGAGTCTTTCAGGAGAAGGTAGAATTATTATTATTTTTTAAAGAGGGAAGGACAGTGAGAGAGAAAGAGACAGAGAGAATCCATTTTTATTGAGTTTTTCACATAGCTTTTGTTGCTCTGACACTTAGTTGTGTACATGGGTGCTAGGGTTTGAACCCGCATACTCGTGCATGCCGGGCGAGTGCCATAACCACCAAGCCACCGCTCCAGCCCAGAAAAGTAGAATTATTAAACAAGAAGTAGAATATATTCTCTGTTAAACTGAAGATTTGATTTGGTAGCCAAAAATCTTAAGCAATGTCTTGGACCTTGAGCCACATATTTTCCTTACAGTATGCATTTCCCCCACAAACTTTTGATGGATTATGTTATTGAGGAATGATCTGAGAAGGATATTTGGAAGTTTTATTTAATGGTATACTATACTGGAAATTTGAAGATCTGCAGCAGACTTAAATTCCAACTCATGTTATAAATTTTTAGAAGACTCTGAAATCCATCTGGGTATGGTGGCACATACCTATCATCCCAGCCACTCAGGAAGCTGAGGCAAGAGGATTGCAAGTTTGAGACAAGCCTCACCCACTTAGCAAGGCCCTAAGCAAATTAGCAAGACCCTGTATCAAAATAAAAAAATAAAAAGGACTGGGGATGTTGCTCAGTGGTTTAAGCACTTTTGGGTTCCATCCACCAGTACAAAAAAAAAAAAAAGCAAAGATTGCAAAATCCTCAAAATGCACACAAATCAAATTTTAACATACTGTATAATAGGTGAATGAAGCTGTCCATTATACCATTTCCTTCTTTGGATTCTCAGGCATGGTTTGTCAGTGCAAGAACTCTACAACATAAACAAATTCAATAAAAAATAAATCTGTTATATTTTGACCCCCTTTGTCAAATATCAGATATTTTAAAAATTTGTGGGTTTGTCTCAGAGTCTTATATTCTATTTCATGGTCTTCACGCCTATTTTGATACCAATACCATGCTGTTTTTGTTTCTGCAATTCTATAGTATAATTTTAGATCTGGTATTCCAAAACCATCTGTTTTGTCTTTCTTGCTTAGTAATGTTTTGGCCATTCTGAGTTTCTTCTTCATCCAAATGAATTTGAGAATGCATTTTCAATATCTGTAAAGAATGGCAGGGGTATCTTGATGGAGTTTGCATTGAATATGTATAGTGCTTTTAGCAGAATGGCCATTTTCATTGTATTAATTCTGCCTAACCAAGAACATGGAAAGTATTGCCATCTTTTCAGGTCTTCTACAATTTCTTTCTTCAGTGTTCCATAATTTTCATTTTAGAGGTCTTTTTACTTCCCTTGTTTGATTAATTCCCATTTTTTTTAAGAAAGAGGGGACAGTGAGAGAGAGAGACACAGAGAGAATCAATTTTTATTTAGTTTTTCACATGGCTTTTGATGCTCTGAGACTTGGTTGTGTACATGGTGCTGGGGTTTGAACTCGCGTACTTGTGTATGCTGGTCAAGTGCTGTAACCACTGAGCCACCGCTCCAGCCCCAATTCCCATATATTTTAATTTTTTTGAGGATATTGTGAATGGGACTGATTTCCTGATTTCTTTCTCTGCCCTATTATTGTTAGCATATAGGAAAGCTATTGATTTAAAATATATAATGTATTAATGACCGCCTATTCAACAAATGGTGTTGGACAAACTGGACAGCCACTTGCAGAAAATTGAACTTTAATTTTTATCTCTCATCATGCACAAAAATCAAATTGAAGTGGACCAAGGAACCACAGATTAAATCAGCTACCATACAACTACTAGAAAAAAAGTTAGGAGCAATACTCCAACACATGGGAATAGGCAACAATTTTCCCAAAAACGTTCCCAAAGTGAAAAAAAGTTAAAGTCAAAATCAATGAGTAGGATGACATTAAATTAAGAAGCTTTTGCTCAGCCAAGAAATTGGTCAAAACTGTCAAGAGAGAACCTACAGAATGGGAGATAATCACAGCCTGTAACTCCTACGACATGGGACTAATATCCAAAATTTACAAAGAACTCAAAAAACTTAACATCAAAAACATAAACAATCCAATCAATAAATGGACCAGAGAGCTAAACAGAAACTTCTCAACAGAAGAAATCAAAAAAGCCAATGAATACATGAGAAAGTGTTCTAAATCACTAGTAATCAGAGAAATGCAAATCAAAACTACATTAAGATTTCACCTCACGCCAGTCAGATTGGCATCATTGAAGAATATAAACAATAACAGATACTGGATGGGTTGTGGAAAGAAAGGAACGCTAATATACTGTTGGTGGAACTGCAGACTACTGCAGCCATTCTGGAAAGCAGTGTGGAGACTCCTCAAAATATTATGGATAGATCCACTGTATGACCCAGCTATCTCTCTTCTGGGTATTTTGCCAGAACTAGAAACAGCACATTATAGTGACACAACAAAATTCCATGTTCATAGCAGCTCAATTTACAATAGCTAAATTATGGAATCAACCCAGATGTCCTTTACTGGATGAATGGATCAAAAAGCTCTGGTGTGTATATATATATTGGAGTTCTAATCAGTTATTAGAAACAATGATACTACTTCCTTTTGAAGGTAAATGAATGGCAATGGAAGAAATCATGCTGAGCAAAGTTAGCCAAACCCAGAGAGTCAGGGGTCAAATGTTTTCCCTCATTTGTGGAGGCTAGAGTAAAATCTGAGCTTGGGTGAAAGGTCAAGCTCATGAACTAGACTCACCAAAGTCAAAGCAACTCATAATCCAGAGTAACAACAGATATATGCGAGGTGGGAGAAGGGAAGAGGCAGGCGGAAGGAGAGAGGGAAGGATGATAGGGAGGGATCTAGAAGGAAATCAACAGGGTAGCTTACTCTTTGTTCCCCGAGAAGCTAAATAATACTTATGCAATCACTTAATTCTAGAAAATGCACATGTGTGTATGTGTATATATTTATATGTGTTATAGGGGAAATATAGAAGAGTCAAGAGACTGGGGTGTGGGTGATGTGGCAGTGATTCTGGATCAGGATCAGGGACATATCATATTGTTACTACATATGCATTTATTATTTACAATAAAACAACTCCTCAATAAAATTTTAAAAATAAATAAAATTTAACAAACACTGATCTGCCAACAGAGGTGAACATCAAAATAGGTGCTACATGTGCAAGAGTTAATGAGTTGAAATGATTTGCCCTCAATTAGATAACAATGTAAGAAAAAAGACACACAGAAAATAAAATAATGTAAGTGCATCATTGCATATGCTCTTAAAAATAGAATCTTCTACATTCCAATGCAACCCATAGTCCTGAAAGGATTCAAGCTTTTGGAGGACATAGATGAAGACATGATCATATATATACTGCAGGATGAACTCCTGGATTTCATGTTAGCTTCTTCAAAAAATTTAAAATCTACATGGTACCACCAAAGGCTGGAGAGGGTACGAAGAATAGGGATGATGAGAGATTACTCAATGGGTTCTGGTGTTCTATTGTACATTAGGGCAACTTGTTTAAAAAAGGTATATTTTGAAAAACCTGTAAGAGATGAGTTTGAATATTCTCATACAAAGAAATTATAAATTTGTAAGGTAATGAATATTTTAAAATACTGATTTAATCATTATATTATATATGTATATATATGTATATATACATGTATATAACCCTGTACATATATAACAATGCTATATGTATATAACAATGTATGTATATATATATATATATATGGAAAATGACTTGTACTTTCAAAAATTGCATAATTATTATATACCAATAAAAAGAAGTAAAATGTAAACATTTCTATGGAAAAAACAATAGGGCTTCTTTCATAATTCATAATAGTCAAGTTATGGAGTCAGCCTAGGTACCAATCAATAAGTCAATAGATAAACAAAATGTACAGAAATGCAATATGGAGTTTTATTCAGGAGATAAAAATGAAATTATATTATTTTCCAGAAAATGGATGGAACTGAAGATCATTATGTTAAGCAACATAAGAGCCAGAAAAACAAGTGTCACATGTTTTCTCTCATACAAGGAAGGTTAAAATTTAAAAAAAAAAGTGGCGTCATGAATGTAGAAGGGAGAGTATTAGTGCAGAGGCAGGAAATCAGGGGAGGTAATGGGATGTAAAATCGATTAAATTATGTTATGCACACCACGATGAAATCTACTATGCTATATAATCACTATGTACCAAATTTTAAAAAAGCATGCACACACGTGTGTGTATATATATAGGCTTCTATGAATTTGTTCTCCTACAGTATTTAGCATAGCATTTTCCATATAGTTCATGCTCAAAAATATTTGATGTATTAAATGAGACAAATTAAAAAATTTCTATTACAGCAAAATGACAACTATTACCCACTATTGAAAGAAAATTTTCACTGGTCTTTCAAAAAATATATGACATTTAAAGAAAAAAACTTAAGACATTATTAATTAAGACAAACTATTTTAATTTGTTCACCTATTTTCAGATTCCAACTCTAAAATGGAGTTTGATATTTTGTCATGAATAAAACTTAGATTGCCTGAAAGGCAGAGTACTTTAACATGTATTGATAAATACATTCCTTAACCTGTAGAGGCAGCTCAAAATTGAAAGTAAAGTTCATTTAGAAAACAATATACAATGAAAATAGATGGTAAATCTGACATTTAAAACTCACTTTTATCATTCATTCCCTCCTCCTGTGGATATGTAATTACTTTGTGTTCTCTTAAAAATGTTAAAACTTTTTGTTCTTATAAGTGATTAGCTGAAGCTAAATGCTATGCAAAAGGAATATGAAAAGAAATAAAAGTTGATAACCATGGTTGAAAAAGTAGAACACCAGGCTGACCCTTCTATGTACTTCCATCATGATTAGAATATATGACTCACAGCTTTTTTGTTGTTGTGACAAAAATATTTGATGGGAACAATTTAAGGAGGAAAAGTTTATTTTGGCTCATGGTTTTAGAGCTTCAGCCAATGGTTGCCTGTCCCCATCACTCTGGGCCCAAGGTGAGGAAGAACATCATGGCAGAAGAGTGGCTCTTTGTGGCCAGGAAGCAGAGATAGGGGGAGGACCAAAGCCAAGATGTAGTTTTCCAGGGCACACCCCCAGTGACCCACCTCCTGAAGCCACACCCCATCTGCCTAGAGTTAGTACCCAGGCAATCCCTTTAACCAAGGGTAAACTGATTAGGTTACAGCCCTAACAATCTAGTTATTTCATCTCTGAACATTCCTTCATAAGTATAGGAGCTTTGAGGGGACACCCCACATCCAAACCATAACATGACCTATGTATGTGAATTTCTCATTAATGAACTATAAGATTTTTGGATCAAAGACTGTTTTTGATCTTTGTATTGCCAAGGTCTAGTTCTTTAGTGTATGGCTAAGAAATCCCAATCAAGAGTTTGTTTGCATGTCTTTGTTCTATTATTTCCTACTTAGAAATTATTCCAATAATCAGTTCTCAGAAAACTTAAAGTAATTTTGTGGAGATGGGCAAGCTGGTGGGAACTACCAAAGTGACTAACAGAATGCCTCACTTAAGGGCAGAGTTTGATACTCAGACGCAAGCACATGGGCATCCTAGTCAAGAATGGACATCTGATAGTTTGTTTCTACTGCTTCCTCTTGAAATCTAATGAAATGATTGATATTCTTGAGTGACAAGTTTTTGTAAATTTCTATCTGGTAACTTTCACAGTTCTAGGACTTTCAGTGTTCTGTGGAAAACAAATGTAAAATGAATCCAAGATTTTAAAATGAAAAATTTTAGAAAAAGAGCATAGATCCATATGGGACAGGGGACTTAAGGCAATACACCTATTTCTAGGAAAGTATCTCTTAGGAAGCTAGGCAAATCAGCCAACCTCTGTGTTTTCCTTATTTGCTACAAGCTTATCTCTCTAAATAGTAAATAAACTATAATATTCTGTGGACAACTCTCTAGGTCTCTTACATCTTCCTCAAGATCTAAAAGAAGGCCCTGTACAAGGTTGGCTTTGATGATAGGTTGATTTTAAATGGCAATAGTTAAAGTGTAGCATTTTTTAGTGTGAGTATTCAAGATGTGGGCATTCAATGTTAGATAAACCTCTTTAGTTCAATGCCTTCATTTAAAAATCTGGAACCTGAAACTGCAGAAGAAAATGGACTTGTCCAAGTTCACATGGCTATTTGGTCCAAGTTCTGGGACTGTCATCCAAATCCCCTGTTCAGCATCTCACTGCTCTTTCCACTACAGGTATTTTCTCTTAGAAAAAAAAGGACAAAAGGTCCTCCATATAAAACATAAGTTCTTTCTAAAATGTAGTGGAAAAGTTTAAAGATAAGGTGTCTTAAATTTGGTGCACCGTGTTAAGGTATTTCTTGCATAGTGGCCACTCTTCTTCCCCTAAGTTATATCCCTCTTCTTCTAAAGAAATTTAAGGAAAACTGGGCAGTAATAGATACTTCTACAGAAGAGCAGTGTTAGATAAATTACAGAAGACATGATTGGAAGGCCTAGAATGTAGTACTGTGCCTGATCATTTTACAACTCATCTTCAGCATACAAACTACATCATACATCATTTAGCTCCTATGTATTGTTATTACAAACCAAATCTTAAATGAGGTTCCCTTCATATTGTTTTACAATTCGGAGATGCTTTGAAATGCATGCTGAATGAATGAATAAATGAATGAATGAATTAGGGCTTACCTTTGACACATTGGAAATGTACTGTTAAAGCTCTTTTCCTGGTATTATCGATATTCAGCTACCTTACTCTTTATCCATTTCCCTTACTTAGAACTTCCCTATAGCAAGTGATGGATAGGGAACACCTGGGGTCTTGTCTCTTTCTGTTCATCACTAATCTCTAGCACATAGCACAGTTCATGGTAAATATTCAATAAATAGTTGATGAATTTTAGGCAGAATAGTATTGGTAACTACTTATCAAATAGTAGTGTTTACCCTACCTCCTACAAAAAATTTCCATTGACTAAAGTGCTTGGTACAAAAAAATAATAAATTAATCTCTCATTTGTGGAATTTGAGAATGTCTAAGATATGTAGTGTTGAGTACTTCCCACTGTCTTGCAAGTATATATCATGAAGATTCCTATCTAATGCATCTGTTCACACATCCATTCCTCCCTAGAACACTTACTTGGAAAGGTTGCCATTAAAAGAACTTATTATCACTGCAAATTTAGTATGAAAGTAGGGATCCAGAGTCTTTTTTCTTTATATACTTGCCTATCATTTTGTGATATCATATCTCCAAGACTTGATATAATTTTCTAATATGTTTGGTTTTGGTCAATGTATGAGTTGGATTATTGTTCTTTATTTCTCCAGATAATTTGTACTAAACAAGATATGGAGGAAGAAATCAAATAATCAGTATAATATGTGTGCTATTGAGAACTGGTTAAATACAGCCTACATGTAGGTTTAACAAATATTAAAAATGTTTCTACCCAAAAGACTTGAACAGGCACTTCACCAAAGAATATATTCAGATGGAAAATAAGCTTAGGAAAATATATTCAATATCATTGGTTAAAAGAGCAATGCAGGGACTGGAGTGGTGGCTCAGCGGTTATGGAGCTTGCCTGGCATGCGTGACTATGTGGGTTCATACCCCAGCACCATGTACACAACTAAGTGTTGGCACAGCAAAAGCTACATGTAAAAATAAATAAAATTGATTCTCTCTCTTTCTCTTTCTCTCTTAAAAAAAGAGCACTGTAAAGCCAGATGACGTGGCACATGCCTGTAGTTCCAGCAGCTTGGTAGGCTAAGGCAAGAGGATAGCAAGTTCAAAGATAGCCTCAGCAACTTAGTGAGGACCTAAGCAAATTAGGGAGACCCTGTCTCAAAATAAAAAATGAATAAATAAATAAAGTGGGCCGGGGATGTGGCTCAGTGGTTAATTACCCCTGGGTTCAATCCTTGGTACAAAAAAAAGCAATGCTACAACATGGACTCTGAATTAGAAAGGTGGGTGCAGCAGGTGCTGAGGAAGATCCAGAGCAATTGGAACTCTTACACATTGCTGCATTGCTGGCAGGAACACAAAATAATACAGCTACTTTAGAAAACCATTTGGCTGTTTCTTAAATGTAAACTTACCATACAAAACAGCAATATCCCACTCCCAGGCATTTATCCAAGAAAAAAATGAAACATATGTCCCTGAAAGAGACATAATCATGAATGTTCATAGAAGAATTAATCATAATAGCCTCAAACTGGAAGCAACTCAAATGTCCATCAAGTGGTGATTGAATAAACAAATTGTGATATATCTGTTCAATGTGATACTACTTAACAACACAAAGACAAACTACTGATACATGCAGCAGCATAGAATCTTAAACACATTATGTTAAGTAAGCCAGATACAAAGATTGCTTATTGTATGAAACCAATTATATTAAATTTTAGAAAAGGCAAAACTACAGTGAGAGAAAACACTTCATTGGTTTCTAGGAAACAGGTGTGGGAAAAAAGGATTGATTGAAAAGAGGACTGATGAAACATTTTGTGGTGAGAAAATGTCTGTATCTTGATTGTGGTAGTGGTGACCTGGGTACATACTTGTCATGGTTTAGTTATAAGGTATTCCCAAAACCTCATGTGTAAGACAATGCAAGAAAGTCTAGAGGTGAAATGATTGGGTTATGAGAGCCTTACCCCACTTAGTGCATTAATCCCCTGATAGGGATTAAGTGGGTGGTAACTAGGCAGGTAAGGTATGGATGGAGGTGATAGGTCATTCAGGAGTGTGGCTTTGAGGTATATTTTCTCCCTAGGAAGCAAATTCTCTCTGCTTCTTGGAGCCATGTCCCCAGCTGCTTTCCTCCACCACACTCTTCTGCCATGATGTCCTGCCTCACCTCGAGTCCCAAGGAATAGAGCCAGCTGTCTGTGAACTGAGACCTCTGAAACTGTGAGCCCCAAATAAATTTTAATCCTTATTATTTTTATTATAGTTCTCATCAGGTCTTTTGATCATAGCAGGAAAAAATGACTCTAAACTAAAATAGTGCTTGTAAATACTCATTGAATTATAAGCTTAAAAATTGATGAATTATATAGAAATTATACATGATTAAGGAGGATTTAAAAATGGTTTGCCTCAAAAGGTATCCTATAGCAGTCAGCCATAATTCTTCAAAAGATTCATCATTACTCTTTCCCTTAGTAAAGTTCTTAAAGGCATCTGCTAAAATGTAAATCAAACCTCAGTGATCTCATATATCAAGTTGTTATTCTTCATTAAAATCTTGTTGTGAGTTGTTTTTCGATCTAGCTTTCAGCCTCTAGCACTGATATATGGAAATAGGATGTAAGAGATATAATCACTTGTGAAGGAATAAGCTATAATTGATGTGAGAGGCCAAGAGCAGAGCAAAGAGGAAGCTGACTGTGGGGTTGGCATATCACAATGAATGTTATGTGCAGCAAGAGAGTATTACACAAAAGATGATCGAAAGGAAAATAGATTAAAGGAGTATTACAACAGGATAGGAATTTATTTATTACACACTTAAATGTCAATGCTTTCCAAGTATTTAGTGTTATTTAAGTATGGAAATAATCCTAGGTCAAATACAGTTATTACCAGTCACGGGTTTAGAGATAAAGTAACTGAGGTATGTAGAAATGAATTAACTAGTTCAAAACCACAGCCCATAAATGGCAGTTAGGATTTGAATCTACATGTACCTCCTAAGATGTGAAGAACATATTTTCTAAAGTTCTCACCTTGACATTAATGATGATCAACACTTGTCACCAAAGATTCAATTTTGGTACTCCTGCATATGCAATTTCTTGTTTTATACCTAAGTGACTCACAGGTTTAAAATTGAAAATGGCAAATCCAATTTACTGCAGAAAATTTCTAGAACTGAGATATATAAAATTAGGAAGCTGGCTTCCAATAGGCAAACCAAAAATGTTATCAAGACTAGGTTATTGAAAATGCTTATAACAGAAACACTGCAATCTGTTATTAACTTTGGAATTGAATCTAGAGCAAAAGAACTTTCCACACAGACATGAAAGGTCAAGAAAACCACCTTCCTCCCAATACATGGACTGCCTCAAATAGTCATTTTAAAAATTCTTACTTCTTAGGCTGGAGACATGGCTCAGTAGTAGAGCACTTACTTGGTATGTGTGAGGACATTGGTTCTATCCCTAGCACCACATACACAACTTAGTGAAGGAAAAAAAGCCAGATGAAAAAGATAAAGGGCATCTTCTCTCTCTCTAACTCCGTTTCTCTCTCTCTTAAAAAATAAAAATAAATAAAATTTGACTTCCTGAATTAGGGGGAAAGAATGTTATATTTTCTATGAATAACACAAATTGTTTTATCTTCTCCGATACTCAGTTTACTATCACCATTTCTAGGTAAATTTATGTGATATTAATTACCTTTGTATACATCTCAGGATATTTTTAATCTTTCATTTTTTACCTCTGCTTAGACTCAGGCAATTTCCTTAAGAAATTCAAATGCCAACAGGTGAATTAAAATAGATAACCATTTTCATCTAAAAATGAGATTATTACCTTGTAAAACTTATCATTTTTAAATTATATTGTGAAATCATGATACTAGTTAAAATTAAGGGAGAGTTCCCATGATACTTTTGATGAAAATATAATAACTTCATTACTGACATCATTGTATTCTAATATTTCAAAATACAATCCGATTCATTTTCTGACTGTGGAAGAAATTTCAAGAGCGGATCTCAGCTTTGGCTTCCTATACAGTCTTTTCTTTTTTATTGTTTCCTATAATCTTCAGCTGTATTTATATACTAACTCCTATTATTCCTTGCTTCTTGGCTACCATCTCAGCACTATCTAGAAAGAAAACCTGCTCAATAATCAGGCATTTTAAGGAAGCTTCATAGTATAAATCAGCAGGGGAAAAAATCCATATGGAAAATTATCTGAAATTCACAAAGCACAAGATTTATTTGCAAGCCTAAATGAGGTTATTTTGAAGCCCCAGGAGCAAATATTAAGTACAAAGTGCCCACAGAAGACTTCCTAGTAGCTGTTAAAGGTCATATAGATTAAAGAGTCCAAAAGGTTGAATCAAAGCAAGGAGGTTATTACAAATCTACCTCAAAAGTTGAGTGGGTGATGGGCGTGGTCTGTGTGGAAACTATAAGATAAAAATAAACACATGGGGGGCTGGAGCGGTGGCTCAGTGGTTACGGTGCTTGCCTGGCATGCGCAAGTATACTGGTTCAAACCCCAGCACCCACGTACACAACTAAGTGTTAGAGCAAAGAAAGCCATGTGAAAAACTGGATAAAACTGTTTCTCTCTCTCTCTCTCTCTCTCTCTGTCCTTCTACCTTTAAAAAAAAGAAAAGAAAAAAATAAACACATAGACTAGACACTAGCCAAGATTCTAATTTAAAGAGTAGCATATTAGCTATGTAGTGTTAGGCCAGTTATGAATCTCTAAGCCTTAGTTTTCCAATCTTTTAAGTGGTAATATTCAGATGTAGGAGTCTTACAAGAAAATGTTATCTCCCACCAATTCATCTTCTTCAAATCAGACAAAACAAGGAGAATGGAGGGGAAAAATTAAGTTATATTTCCAGTGAAATCAGAAGAAGAAAATTTCAAATTCTAATCTACATGCAAATTCTGCAAAAAGTAGCTGAAAACATGAAAACCATATAGGAAGGCCCATAAGAAGCCAAAAAAAGAGTATCAGGGAAGAACAGGAATGCAAGAGAGTTTTTGAGGTAATAGATCTCAAATATCATCAGGAATACATATTTTCACAGGAAAAGAGGATAATACCTCTTACAGAAACCCACTAATAATAGATTTTTCATTTGTCAAATTAAGTCCAAGACAGAACAAGTAGGCATAAAATAAATAAGGATATGAGACGCTGAACAAGTGAAGTGGATTTAATGGTTTTGTACTGAAAACCATTGGGCAGCTCAATAACATAGAATGTATCTTCTTTTTAAAAAGTTTAAATTTTTCTTTATTAAAATTTTTATTTTAAATTTATTATCTTATTTTAATTATATAGAATATTGGGTTTCATTGTGGAATATTTGTACAAGCATATAACATACTTTGATTATATGCATACCTTACCCACTTGCCCTCTTTTAGCCTACCCTCTCCCATTCCCTTCTTCTAGAATGTTTCCTTGTTTTAATTGATTACAGATGCTCCAGGAATGTTGACCCCATATTTGCCCACAAAAATAACATGAATAAATTGTTAAAGGATACAAAGTATGCAGGTATTATGAGACTATAAAATTAGAAATTAAAAACAAAATCACTAAACAAAAGATACACCTCTCTCATGTAATTCTATTTTTAACACAATATCTTTATTTATTTTTATGTGCTGCTAAGGATGGAACCCAGCACCTCACACATGCTAGGCAAGTGCTCGGCAGTGAGCTACAATCCAATCCCCTATGCAATTCTTTTATCGAAAGAGAAATATGAACAGAAGGTACACACTTTCAAGAAAATAGTGCAAACAAAGATACTATATTTAAGAATCTATGCAATAAACCTGTTGTAGTCAGCTTTTTCATTGCTGTGACTAAAATAGCAATTTTAGGAGGAAAAAGTTTATCTGGGGATTCATGGTTTCAGAGGTCTCCGTACATAGAAGCCCAGCTCCATTCCTTGGGGCTTTAGGTGAGGCAGAACATCACCATGGAAGAGTGTAGCAGAGGGAAGTGACTCACAAGGCTGTCAGGGAGCAGAAAGAAACTCCATGCCACATACAAAATATCCACACCAAAGGCATGACCCAAAAGACCCACCTCCTCCAGCCACACCCTACCAGCCTGCAGCCACCAGTTAATCCCATCAGGGTGATTGAGTTAAGGATCTTA
>PVKS010040452.1:0-16627 GCA_004027875.1 Aplodontia rufa | reverse complement strand
ACTTGATGAGTGGATACAAAAGCTTTGGTACATATATACTATGGAATACTACTCGGCCATTAGAGAGGACGATATTATGTCTTTTGAAATCAAATGGATGGAGATGGATAGAATTATGTTTAGTGAAGTCTCCCAATCTCAGAGACTCAAGGGCCGAATGGTTTCTCTCATCTGTTGATGCTAGCATATTTGGGGAAGCAGTAGGGCTGATGGCTAACCTAGCAAAACTGCAAATTGAATGACTTTCAGAGCAATAGGGGATGGCTCTATAGGATACTTGAAGGTGTAGGGAGGGGGTTGGGGAGGGGGGAGGGTATATGAAGAACTCATAGGAGTCTGGAGATTGGGACGATGGGGGAACCATCCCAGAAGCTGATGGGGGAACCATCCCAGAAGCTGATGTCATTCCTCCACAAACTACCCATTTAATGCATGAGTTCTTCTGGGTGAAACTGCAATAAGTAAAATGCAAGGTGGTTATCCATGATCTGGCTTTTCCCCTCAATAACAAAGTTTATATCCATTGATTGATAATGTTTTGATAATGTTTCCCCCTCAACTGTATTTCTATATTCTTCTAATTAAAAAAAGGAACAAAAAAAGCTCAGAATACTTTTGAATTTATTTACTAGTTTTCTAATTATCTCTTGATTCGTCATATTTATTTTTCCTCCTTTCTCTTGACATCTCTAAACTGAATTATTCCAGTCTTTCCTTTATTCTTTGTCTTACCTTTCATACCTATCTATAATCAACTTAACACACTTTCCCTAAAGTTGCTGACTTACATGGGCAAATTGAATCTTAACCATTTCATGCAAATTTAAAGAAAATCCCTCCACCCCTAAGGAAGACCTTTGCCTGAGTCATTTTATGTTTATCAACTCACCAATGTTTCACATGTACAATCTTTGCTCTTTTTATCAATAGGTTGAAAAGGACATAATGAAAATGGCAACATGAGTGAAATTGCTTTGCATAGATGCGTCTTCCCTCATCCTTCCGCCTTTTTGTTTGCCACCGATCTTGTTCAGTGTTCAGAATAGTGTTCACATTGGCATTCCCTAGCCTGCCTCAACACCCTCCCACCATTCTCAACTTCTTCTGAGACCTTGACCATGACATACCTATTAGAAAACTTCTCAGTACTTTTTCTTCAATTACTTTTCCATTCAAATAGCTCTCAACTCTAAACAGTGTTCTCTACATTCTATATGTGTTAGACAAGTGTCCTTTTTTAATAGGGGTCTATCATGATATGTGAACGTTTGCTGAACAGTCTACATGCCATGATATAAATTAATTGTCTGAAGAACTATCCTTTGGCATATTCATAAACAACTGCAAAATAATCCAAGAATAATACTTCTGAGAAAACTACATAAAATTCATAGATTCATTCATTGTAGTAGTATTCACAAATGACTAGGAGCCAAGTTACTATTTTTTACAAGTCCATTATTTTACCTGTAATTAGAGACATAAATTTGGTCAAAGCCTTTCCAGCAATCTTCAGAAGAATAGTTTATAGTCATAGGCAGCATATGCCAGAACTTTGCTCTCCAGTGCAAACCTTTTCATGAGCCAGTTTGGTTCATATTCTTCTGTGTTGACATAATTATGACAATTCAAATGAAGGTAGATTCAGAGACTGACCCAAAGCAATATGGAAAACTCTAATATTACTCTAAGTGGGCTGTGCCATATTTTTTTCATTTACCCCTTCAGATCTACTTTCCATCCTGAGCCATCCTGCTGTGTGTCTCCAGAAGCTGATTTGGACGGACTTCATCAGGAGTTTTCTTGTCCTCTGCTTCCTATTGGGCAGGCCAACAGGGAGCAACAATAAGACACCTGAGGTAGGAGGAGGCTGATTGAGAGGAGAAATACTTCAACTTGCTGCATCCCTTGAATAAAGGTCACTTGCAATTTGTTCCTCTCTCCACAAAGTCTGCCATGTCTATAGATTCTGTCAACCCTTTCTCCCTTCACTCTTTCATGCCTAGTAATAATAATAGTCTCCATCAGTTCTGGTCTTACATTTCCATATGGTTTCTCCATACCCCATACACATCTTTTTCAAATGAACCTTTCATGATGGTCTCTTGAAATTACCCAGTGTGTTATCTGTTTTGTGCAGGAACCTTGACTAATAGCTGAGATTCAATGAGCCAATAAGAGTCGCTTTGGAAATTTGGTTCAAGTTGGAAGAATAAATGTGTGATTTCTCTCTCTCTCTCTCTCTCACCTTTCCTCACTCCAAGCAAACTAAGTGGTACAATATTCAATACTAGATTATTGCCTTAACCAGAATGTCAATTCAACCTTCTGTTCAAAATTTCCTGATAGGCCAGGAGTGGTGGCACACTCCCATAATCTCAGATTTCTGCCTCAGCCTCCTGCCGAGGCAGGAGGATCACAAATTCAAAGACAGCTTCAGCAACTTAAAGAGACCCTAAGCAATTTAGTGAGACCCTGTCTCAAAATAAAAAAGAAAAAAGGGCTATAGATATGGCTCAGTGGTTAGGTACCTCTTACATCAATCCCTGGTACAAAAAAAAAAGGAAAGGAAAACGAAAATCTCCTGATAGAATCCATCTAATACAAACTGAATTGTTCTATCTGGGTCCAATAAGGTAACTATTACATATAGTAATCTTGTCTGAAACTCTCTTTCAGAGGAAATTTCTTTTAAACCATAAGTTCCTGAAGTTAAGCTATATGTTAGTTACTCAATTTTTCCTATATAATAAGTAGGATTTGTTGACTAACTCATGATAAGGATTATTACTGAAAATCAGTCCTGCTGATAACTAAACTGTACTTTTCCTAACAAAATATCAATAACATCTCCAGTAACACATAGAAAAAGCCAACAGATTTATTATATTCTATGAATAAGCCTGCATCTATAGAAAAGCTCTTGCCACCCTCTCTTAGTGAGACAGAATATGTCCCTTCTGAGGTAGGTTCCTCCTTGCTGGGAAAGCTAAACAATTCTCACTTTGGTGGACATGATAGTATTGCAGGACTACCAAGAAGGGAATCTAGGAGCATATACTCTATTCTCATTCCCTTGATCCCCTTACCATTTTTGTGCATACTTTCTTGGAGTATGATCTCATAATAACCAAGACACATTTGGCTTTTTGAGCAAAGTACTAATACCACCTACTAATTCATATTCTTCCTTAACAATGGCTGAAAGAAGCAGAGCTATAGTCCATCTTGCTGACAACAAACAAAGCAGCTGAGCTATGACTTACATACTCATTTTGAAGCTCCCCTGTAAGACTGGGCCAAAATTACCCTTTGTAGGACTTAGCTTGACAACAGTTTTTACCAGTTTGCTTCTCTTTTCCTTACTGGTCCAGCTTCCATGTTTCCCAGCTGATTTTTCCTGAACATGTTTCTTAACACTTTGCACATGAATCCTCCCCTTTTAGTCTGTTCTGGAAATCTCAGAATCCAACCTGAATGGGACACCAAACCAATGAAGGCTTCTGGGGAGGTGACCATGTTGTAGTATTTAGACAGGTTGAAAGGTAAGGAATGGCACAAAAAGCCAGGGAGATACTAAAATAAAGGGCACAAAGAAAAAAGTATGCTGAATGCAAATTCCATCAGCTGCTTAAGCACTGAATTTGAACCCATTGTCAGTACTCGATAATGGAAGGATTTTTGTGTCACATTAATGATTTGAACTTTAATCCCATAATTGGGAGAAAGTAATGAGATTTACATTTTAGATCCACCATTCTTATAACCATGTAGAGTGCGGGTATAGTTCAAAATCTACTGCAAAAAATTTTTTTTAAATGGCATGAAATAATTTAAAAATGCACTGAAATAAGATATAGACTAGAAAAGGCAGTTTCAAGAAAGAAGTAAGAAGTAAAATTATCTCGCATTCTAGTAGATGTGGGAAGCTGAAGGGAAGGAGAGAATCATATGTGACTCTAAGCTGAGGTGGAATATGAAAAGACAGAGAATCCACAGAGAGAGTTGCTGGCTGACTTGACACCAGGAAGCTTTTACTTTTACACCTACTGAGGTTGAACAGCCCATGAACTCACGAGAATGAAACACCCATCCATCATTTGGAACAAGAATATGAATGTCAGAGAAATGGCTAAAAGGTAAATAGAGTAATAGTGAAGATTCCAGGAGTAGATACGATCACTGCAAAATTTGTCTTATGAAAAGAGCAATGGTGTGACAAAAGAACCCTGGAAACTTCCACGTTAAATGTGCTAGACAGGGAATGAACCTGGAAAGGAGATGGAACTAAGAGTTGGAGAGATTCGAGGGCAACTTAGAAAACAGCCCCTCTCTACTTTTCCAATCACTAAGCTGCCCTTTCCCCTTAACTCATCACTCAGATTTATGTCACATCAACCCAGGCAAATGGGAAATGTTCTTTAATATTTTTGAACCTGAACTTTTCCTATGGCCTGCAAACTCACTGTTTCCAAAATTGGAAACAATGGAGTTTTCTGCTCAGCATCTAGCTAAGTCAATAAGTTGGGACTGCTTAATGCTTTCTACATAGGTGGATCATAAGTGTAAGAACAGACAATGCCATCCACATGCTAACAGGTATGATCCAAAGCAAAATCATTCCCCAACATTTTCATACCTAGTTATAAAGACCCAGGTTTCCTTTACCACTCTTTTAAAGCTTAGAGAATCCTATTCTGCAAGAGACCAGGTCTGCATCCTAGGAGGGCTTGGGAAGTGCCTTCTTCCCTAGACATCTCAAATTAGTTATATATCAAAATGATTCATGACAGCAATACAACAGAAGCCTGGAGAAACATATAGAGAAATGAGGAAGTAGGATAGTGCTGGGATGATTCTGACAGTCATAGAAGTTAACCATACAAATTAAAACAATACTGAACCAGTTAACTTGTACATAACAAAGACCTATTGGTTGAGGGCTTTCTCTATGCCTGTCATGGTGCCTAAAATTTGACCCATATTTTCACATTTAATATTCAAACTAGTTCTTTGAGGAGCAGTTGTATAATTTCATTTTTAGAAAATAAGCAACTCAGGCTAAATAAGAATTCAAGGTCAGACAATCCAGCAATCCCTCTATTGGATATGTATTCAAGGAAATAAAATCAGTATGTCAAAGAAATAGCAATTCCGGGTTCACATGACATTATTCACAACAGCCAAGATGTGGACATAGCCTAAGTGCTCATAAACAGATAAATGGATGAAGAAATTATGGTATGTACATACAAAGAAATATTATTCAGAGATTTTTTTTAAAAACAAGGAAATCCTGGAATTTGTGAAAACATGGGTGAAACTGGAGATCATTATACTAAATAAAATAAGTCATACATAGAAAAATAAATACCATGTGGTCTCACTGATATCTGGAATCTAAAAAACTCAAACTCATTAAAATAAAGAGCAGATTGGTGGTAGCTAGGGGCTAGGGGATGGAAGGCAATTGGAGAAATGCAGACATATTGACCAAAAGGTACAAACTTCCAGTTATAAGATGAACAAGTTCTGAGGATCTAATGTACAGTATGGGTGATAATGGATATGTTCATTAACTTGATTGTGGTAATCATTATACAATACATTCATATATCAAATCACATCATACACATTGACTTATTCTATCTTTATCATTAAATATTTAAATAAAATGCAATAAAATGGTAAAAAAGAAAGAATGCAATGATCACCTAAAAAGTAAAAGAATACAGATTTGAATCAATGTATTGTCTGACATTTCAATCCAGGCCCTCAACTCCCAAGCTATTTGCATTTTCAAATTTTCTGTTCTTAGAGCCTCAAGGCCAGAATTTTGGAGATTGGGATAAAGAGTAAAGCTTCCAACACTAGAACACTCAAGATAGACTTTTCTTTTGTTTTTGCAAATGTTTAGGTAATAAGTACCAAGCACCAAAAGAGAAACGTAACAGAACTCCAAGTCCAGCATTTTTCCCCATTCCTAGAACAAACATTATTTGTACACCTCCACAAAGTTAATTCTATGCTAGAAACTATTAAAATGCAGAAAAATTTAAAAGATAGGCATAAAAATATTTAATGCATGACAAGGTGCCAAGTCAAAACAGCAAATGGCTATTTCATCAAGAAAGTAATGTGAGTTTATTTTAAAGTTAATGTAGACCAGTAAATTTCAGCCTTAAGCTTCAGTGGTATGATGATGAAAAAAGAATTAATGTGAACCACATCCAAAGGAGGTATTTAAAAAGGGTTATAAGCATAATAAAGATGAAAAATAGTTAAATACATTAAAAAGACTATGGCATATTTTTTAAGCAATTAGTCATGAATGCTGGACAAGCCAATGATGATGAAAGGAAAAGTTCCCAATACACTCACTGCATCACCAGACTGAGCAGAGTAAGCTAATCTATTGGGAGACTAAAATTCCAGCTTTAATAGTGAGCTCTGTGCTTTTTGTGTCTACACCCACACTATAAGCCTATGTAGGGTAAGTGGAAAACTTGCACACAAAAGGCAATTGTGCATTTATTTTATACTCCTGGAAGATATAGCTTATGAGAACACTTTCTATACCCTTACCACCCTGGGGAGAATTTGTTCCTATAAAATTTGAGGGCCCAGCATCAGGCCCTCCTGGGAAGACAGTAACTTTTTAAGGAATACATCAGCAGCCTCTTGTTTGTCTCCTGCCAGGCCTGACCTTTCTTGGGTTTAGGATGACCATTTTCCGAGAATAGAAATCTTGGACTAAATGAGAAATATACTTTAAAATTTCTTTATTACTATGTTGGTTTTTCTTTGTAATTATGGTTGAGTTATTCCATAAAATATGCTCCTGTGATAATCCTGTAATGGTAATACGGTCCAACTAATTTGTTATTCACTGGAGAAGATGGTAAATGGACTGCAGAATCTAAACTTACTGTGCTGAAGATACTGGTTAGGTTTTCCAGAAGCTTTTGGTTGGGTTTTCCATGGGATTTGGCTTGGAGGTAAAGCTGAATTGAGGTATCCCAGAAATAGCATGAGAAAATGCCTTTCTAGCCTTATTTCCACCTTAAACAGTGAGCAGAACTGTGTGTTGAAAGGGAACCATTTGTGTTGGACTCAAGCAGTGAAGGGGGTGGGGGATATGGAAAGACCAGAATAAAAGTAGGCAGTGTCTGCAAGAAAATACAGATATACATACGCACATGCACACGCACATGTGCATGCAGACACATACACTCTCCGTTTTAAAAGTTTTTAAAACATTAAACATGATAAAATGAGCTCCAAAACTGAAGATAGAGCCAACCATCGTAATTTTACCATGCAAAGTGATATTGCAAGAACGGACACATTGCTATTTAATTTGAAACAGAATTATAATATATTAGCATCTTAAGTTAATCATAAAGAATGTCTTCTTAATCTGTCTGCACATCTGTATCCTACTGCAATCTCCCTATTTCCCTCTGTTCTTTTCTCTGAAAGCATAACAAGGTGTCCAGGTCAAGTAGAGTCTCAGTGAAGTATTTTGTTTTGGGGGGTTTTTGTTTTGTTTTGTTTCAAAGAGAGAGGGACAGTGAGAGAGAATGAATTTTATTTAGCATTTCATGTGGCTTTCATTGCTCCAACACTTCATTGTATGTATGGTGCTGGAGTTCAAACTCGCATCCTCATGCATGCCAGGCAAGCACCTTAAATGCTGAGCCACCACTCCAGCCCTCAGTAAAGTTAATCCACTTTAACACTCAAAATCTCCTTGCTTCAACCTCTGTGTTCGATTCCACAGTTAGTTAAAACAAAACAACAGTATAGTAATAACTGAGTATGTGACATCAAGGCAAAATACACAATGTCTAAAATAAATAATAGAAATGTCACACACACCCTCTCTGGAACTTAAATTCTATCTATCATATGCAGACAATGTCTGCGTTACACAACCTTTTATTTGATTCGCAGACAATGTTTCATACACAAATAAAGAAATTTAAAAAAGCTTCAGTTAGGCATAAATAAGACATTTGCTATAAATAAAGGAGAAAATAAATAACACATGAATACAGTACAGACAGACCCAAACTTAATGGTTTCAACTTCATAGTGGCGAAAAAGCAATACAGACTCAGTAGAAACTGCACTACTAATTTGAATTTTGATTTTTTTTCCTGGGCTAGCAATGTGCAGTAGGATACCCTCTTCCTGGACTGGGCTGTTGCAGAAAAGCATGTCACCCATGCAATGGATGGCAAATGTCCACGGTGTGCTGGGTGGACAGGCTATGGTATTTTCAATTTGACAATATTTTGAATTTATGATGTATTTGTCAAGCAAGATATAATCCCAGATATCCAGATACCAAAGACAGAATGGCAGAAAATTGGTACATCATTTGAGTACACTTGGGTAACCTAGTAAAATGAGGCTCCTATTTGACTTATGTAAAATTAAAATAATAATACATAATCATTAGGGTTGTGATCATGGATAAGGTATCAGTTTGTTCAACATTAAAATTATAGGTCTGCAGTTTTCAAGATGAGTCCTGTGCTCTCCACAACACCTTGTAAGAAGTGCAGATTCTCTGGCCTTGCCTCCAGACCTGCTGAATCAGGAATTGCTGAATCAGGAATTCTGCGTGAGGGACGCAGCAATCTGTGTTGGAAAAATCCCTCTAGATATCAGGACCATTGTTTTTCAAGAAGCACATTCCTTGTTATTTTTATCATCGTGAATTTATGAATGGAACTAATGAAAATATTCAACAGGTATTATTTTATAAATGTGAGAATTAAAACATTTGTTTTACCCAACTGTAAACAAATTTCAAAATAAATTATGAAATTACACACACTCATATGCAATTACTTTCATTTACTTCCTTTATAAATCTGGAGATACAGGCTTAAAAGAAATAAAAAAGTTCTTCGGGTTGAAGAACTTGACCAGTGTCCTAGCCTGCTGTTCATAGGGTCTCTCGGTGCCTGTATGTCATCTGGAGGAGCATCTAGTTGATTTTCCATTATACTGGAACTTCCAAATTCTAGATTCTCTCTTCTCTGAAAGTCCTAATTTTCCTCAGTTAATATGATTTTTCTTTTACTCTTAATTATCTGTTTTACTTTCTAAAATAAAAAAATACTTTATTTTTCAGAGCAGTTTTAGGTCTATAGGAAAATGGAGAAGAAAATAAAGTTTCCATATATCCGCTACCTCAACATATGCATGGCCTCTCCCACTATCAACACCCTGCACAAAAGTGAAACATTAGTTATCACTGGTGACCCTACATGAGCACACCATCATCACCCAAAGTCTATAATTTACTCTGGGATTCTCTCTTGGCATTATATATTCCATGCATTTTCGCAAATATATAGTAGTACACATTCACAATTATGGTATCATACAAAGTAGTTTCATTGCACTAAAGTCTGTTCTCTGCCTATGCCTCCCTCTTTCACTCCACTCACTCCAACATCTAGCAACCACTGTTCTTTTAACTCCATGGTTTTGCCTTCTCCTGAATCTCACGCAGTTGGAATTATACAATATGTGGTCTTTCCAAATTGACCTCTTTCACTTATTAATACACATTTAAGGTTCATCCGTGTGTTTTCAGTAGCTTGATAGCTGTTTTTTTTTAAGGGATAATAATATTCCATTGTCTGAATGTACCATGGTTTATTTATCCATTCACCTTTGCTTCTAAGTATTTTAAATTGTGAATAAAGCTGCTATAAACATTTACGTAAACCTAAATTTTCAAAGTATTTGGATAGATACCAAGGAGCATAATAACTGTATTATATAGTAATAATATGCTGTGTTTTATAAGACACTCCCAAACTGTCTTACAAAGTGATTGAATCATTTTGCATTCCCACAGCAATGAGAGCTGTTGCAATTATTTTGAATTTTGGCCATCCTAATAAATGTATAGTGCCTTAGTGTAATGTCAGTATTTTATTGTGTTCTAATTTGCCTTCCCATAATGGCATAAGATAAGAAGCAACTTTTCAAATTCTTATTTGTCATCTGAGTATTTTCTTTGGTGAAGTCTATTTCAATCTTTTGCCATATTTTGATCTTCATTAATTTTTGTTTTTTAACCTCTATTTTGAATGCCATATAGAAAAAAAGCTAGAGAATCATACTAGTTGTGCCAACTTTTAATCCAGTCTGAACATTACTTGAAATAAAGCTCCAGGTAAAATAAATGCCAGGCACATTTCCTCAATACTATAAATCTATCAAGCTAAATTCTCATTAAGCAAAGAGTTAGTTACTCATTGAATGCTGAATAGGCATTTTTGTGTAACAACCCTTTCCATCCATTTTTTATTATTTTTTCAACAAGTATATAAACAAACTTACGGGTTCTTTTTAAAGTAACATAACAATTATTGTAAACATTTGAAAAATAGTAATCTGGATCTTTGATACAGAAATTGAAGTTACGTAGAATTGAATTATATCACCAAAATCAGGCAACAAGCAGGAGTGGCTAAACAACCAGGAAACAACTAGAAACCACACTCCTTTTTGAAATTTGTGCTTCATCAGCTAATGTCATAATAAAAAGAGCTTTAAAATTTCTAAAAATGAGAGTTGAGAAGAAAGTGAGAAATTGGAAGTGGGCTCAGAATCACTGTAAAATGTCAGAGGCTCTCAGCTTTAGCACTATTAACATTTTGGGCCGCATAATTCTGTTTTGCAAAATAGTCCTATGCATTGTGAGATGTTTACCTGCATTTTTAGTCTCTATCCTAATTTTTGGCCTTGACAACCAAAACTGTCTCCAGACACTGCCAAATATCCCCTGCAGAAACCACTGGATTATTTTTGTGATTATTTCTTTACCTAGAAAATAAAGATCAAAAAGTTTAAAAAACATTTAAAGAAAGGGCAACAAAGAAAATATACCTCACGCTTTTTGCCTGTTATTCTATATAACGCAAAATAATTTGAAAAGCTTAAGGAGTAATCATTTGAATATAACTCTGTCATTTGGTCATGTGGATAAGAAATGTGGGTTTTGTGGGTTTTCTGTGATCAGCATCTCAGAAGCACAGCTGTGGAACATAAATCATATCACTGTGTCAATCACTTATGTGGCAAACCAAAGGAACAAGACTGATCTAATACTCAAACAAAGATGATACTTTTCAAAAATATAGCCATTCCTTCCAGCTCTTTAAGTGCTTTAATTGTTTTTAAACCTGTGTTTTACCAGCATATTTCCAAGTGCTTTTCTGAGACAATACTGGTGTGCCTAGAGAAAACTGGGCTTCCAGGGAAAGTAAATCTAGCTTTGAACTCAGAGTTTGGACTAGGTCCTTGGAGCTCCTCTTTTTTCCTCATTTCTTTTTCTCCATTTGTAAGAGGAAGGTAATACTGAAATAATGGATGTGGTAGTCAGAGTTATCCAGAGAATCAGAAACATATATAATAGGAACTGTCTCATAAATTATGGCGGTAGAGAAATCTCACAAACTGCTGAACCAAAAAGGATGTGGTGATACTGGTGTAAGTCCTGGAGCCAAGAACCAAAAGGTCCAATGTTTAAGAAAAGGAGAAGATAGATGATCAGCTTAAGAATAAAAATTATGGGGGCTGGAGTGGTGGCTCAGCAGTTACGATGTTTGCCTGGCATGTGCAAGTACACGGATTCAAACCCCAGCACCACGTACGCAATGAAGTCTCCAAGCAACAAAAGCCACATGAAAAAACTAAATAAAACTGTTTCAATCTCTCTCTCTCTCTCTCTCTCTCTCTCTCTCACTGTTCCTCTTTCTTTAAAAAAAATCAAGAAAGAAAAAAGAATGATATATATATTTTTTTCATCATTGTGTATGTGTGTGTGCATGTGTGTATGTGTGTAAAAGTGTATTACCTGGGATTGAACACAGGAATTCACACCTACACCTTTTTCTCCTGTTTGGCCCCACCACAGATCATATGATATTCATCCACATTGGTGAGGACACTCTTCTTTATTTGTCTACAAATTCAAATGCTAACCTCCTCCAGAAATGCCTGAACAGACACACTCAGAAACAATGTTTAACCAGCTATTTAGTCTTTCCTTAGCCCAGACAAATTCTTGCATAAATTAAGCACCATAAATGAGCAATGATCCCGGAGTTTTTAAAGGATTAAACATTCATTCATTTATTAAAATTTTGCAGAAAATCCATTAGGTACCAAACTCTGTTCTACTCTTATGCAACTTGCAAAATAGTATCATGGAGACACAAGTAAATGAATAAAGGAGAGATTCAAATGAGGAATATAGAACAAAACAAAGTCACGGAGAGGGAGAGCCCACATTGGGGCATGCTTTTGATATGGTGGTCAGGAATACCTGTTTCTCTAAGTTCACTGGCTGGCTACTCAGCTTCACACAGGCTCCTTTCCTTTCTGTTTCTATTAAAGTAACTGTAAGATGAAATAAACTGACAGAATTCTCATTAGCACACAAGTAAAAAGTAACATAGAATAAAATGTTTTCTATCACGATTACAATAGGAAATGTTATGTAACTGATGTAAACTTTGGATATTGCCACTCTCAACACATCTTCAATAGATTTCCAAAAATTCCAAACTAAAGAATTTAGAGGACTGAACAAAGAATTTTTGTCTTTAATCCTAAATTTAGCAAGATTAAGTGCACTAGATGTCACAATAACATTTACCATAAATTGCTATTCATTGTTTTCCCATGCTGATGATCAAACCTAGGCCTCACACACACATACTAGTCAAGAGCTGCCTCTGACCTATGTCCCAAGCTCTATGAGTTATCCAACGAATGGCAGAACCACTGAAGATAGGACCTAACATTTGCAACACTTATTTTTTGAACAGTTTTTTAAAAAAATATTGGTTGAATTGAACAAAGAAGAAACAAATGGAGAAATTTTCTGCCATATTTTCTTTAAGACCCACACACATTCCTTCCAATTTTCTTTCTGTTTTTTTTTTTCTTCAATTTTTGTCTTTTGTTCTAAATCTTGCAGTTGAAAGAAATTCTATTCCAAAGTAGACTGAATGAGTCTCATATCTTAACATTAAAAAGTACTTCAGGGGACTGGAGCAGTGGTTTGGCAGTTACAGTGCTTGCCAGGCATTCGAAAGTACACAGGTTCAAACCCCAGCACCCACATACACAACTAAGTGTTGGAGCAATGAAAGCCATGTGAAAAACTCAGTAAAAAATTGATTCTCTCTCTGTCTCTCTCACTCTCTGTCCTCTCTTTAAAAAAAGACTATTTCAGTAATGAAACACACATATTTACTAAAAGTATCATATACCACCAACTAAGGTCTAAATATGGATAAGGTGTAATGTCATACAACCTAAGGCATTTGTAGAAATGTATTGGACAGGAGGGGGGAGGGAGGGATAAGGGTGGGTAATTGGGAAGCTCTTGAGGGTAAATCCAATTTTCAGAATTTATATATATATTATATTATTTCATTAGAAGCTTGTTTGATTGTTCAACAAATAAATTTCTGAGTAAAATAAAGAAAAAAATCATTAAGTGGTGTGGAGATTATTAGATAAATACAAATTAGAAGTAGAAAAATATAATCTCATGCTTATAAAAGAAAGATAGCTTACTAGGCAAGTCTTTCTATGTGTCTATGTGTAGCATGAGCAGAAGTAACTGGAAGAAGAAATAAACTTACAGAATTATTGTTAAAATTGTCTTACAATAAGAGTTAGCCAAATATCTGCAGGACAGTTGACTTATTTTATACAGTGGAACAGTGCAAATGCCTTCTGGCCAATTTTGACCTCCTAGATCCCAAGTAACCAGTTTTCATCTTTATGAACTAGTAACAAGTTAAAAAGCTAGAAGATCTGTTGCACAAGTCATCTGGCCAAAGGCATAACTCAAATACCCTGTCCCAATTCCAGAACAACTAGATGTTACCACCAGAATAGAAGTTTCATCTAAATTCCCTCTAGAGCTGCCATTAGCCCAGTTGGTTTGGGGCATCACCAAATTCAGATATACTGAGATGCCAAATACAACCTCGGCATACTTTTAAACCATTGTGAGTGGTTCCTGCTCCTCTAATTCTACCTGTTAGAAGTTATGAACCAGTGCAGAGTAAACAAGTTGAAACTGGTAAGAAGAGCATCAAGAAATAAAAGCAAGTGTTAAGTGGCCAGCATAAAACAAAATGTTAGCTATTATGATTGTGGTAATAAACATTATGTAATTGTCAATACAAAGTTGTATATAAAACCTGTTCTGTATATACTATTCATTAAATTATGTCAATTGATTTGATTTTAGATTATAAGACATTCTGGGAAAATTCTGATTTTTATAACAATTATTTTTTAATATTGAACACATAGAATTTACCACATCCCAGGTAGTCTTCTAAGTGCCTTACATATATTAAGCATGAAGTGAACGCTATTATTATCTTCACTTTATAGCTGAGAAAACTGGCTCAGAATGATAAATAACTGGCTCAAGTTCAGGCAATTATTAAAAAAAAAAAAGTGGGAGGAAGAGTGAAACCTAAGGAATTTGTCTCCTGAGTCCACAGATTCAGCCTTACAAAAGCAAAAAAACCTCAATAACAACTTCGAGTCTGTGTGTTATACAAATTACAGGACTTCTACAACTGGCAATAATATTGAGATTTTGGTCTGAAAAACATCCAGAAAGAACTGATACCTATTTATTACTTTCATGGACAATCAACCAAGTATTTAAAAGTAAATACTTCTAGTCTCTCAGAGAGACCTACATGTGTGGCTGCAATTTTGCTTTGCTTTAGGTTTGGTTTGAACATGGTATTTTTGTGAACAAGTTACATAGCACCATAAGATAATGACCTTTGGATAGTTTGACAATGGGTTTTATTAAAATTACCAAGTCATTATTTTAGTGTATTTGTTAGCTGCTAATCCGTGGGCTTACTGGGTTGGGGAGGGGATGGAAGATGTGAAGCCAATAGGAGCATAACAGAAAAGAAATTTAACATTTACCAGTGAAGTATAAAACCACTTCCTTTGAGACACAAAAGAGAGAGAGCCATCAGTGGCAAATGTAGTACAAAGGAAGAAATATAAAGCAAGAAAAAGTTCACAGAAATAATAGACACTGTGAAATTATTGAAAGATATTCAGAAATACTGTTGTATTTTGTTCTGGAATTTGCTGTGCTTGATCATATATGTGTTCGCAGTCCTCCAGATCATCATGAAGACCTGTAGTGTTGGGTTTCCTCTACTACTGACCCTGCCCAGTCATTATGTTTTATGAACCTTTGGGGTGTGGAGCTGGACTGGAATGTCAATGCATCGTTTCAACAAATCCTTTTCGGTATTTCTGGGAAAAGCAGATGCATTGGCATTCTTTGTTAAAAATGATAAATTTTTTTACATAAGTATTTTAGGAAAAGTAATATAACCTGGACCATTTGAAATATATTTCTGCATAAAACAGCAGATTTTTAATGTTATATAAATATCACTGAAAGGAAAGATTTCTACTGAAAGCGGACCAATTCCAATAGCTTTGGATAAAGCACATGTTACCTTTGAGAGAATTCCTGTGAAGTTAGCTATTAGAAATCTCACTGTTACTTGAGATGTAAGCCTCCAAATGAGTTGAAGGAATTGCAAGGCTGAAGGAAACTGAAAGTTTCACTTCAGTTAGGGAGAAGTAGGTACATGAAGTTTGGAGGGAGGAAAATATCAAATATGTCAAAAGAAGAATATTTTCTTCAATCCTTTGTGGCCAAAGCTAACTCAGCTGCAAAGATCTCTCAGGCATGTAACCTGTGGCCTATGGAACATTTATATTATACACTCACAGGTTGTTTGAAAAATTTTCAAAAGGATGTCAACCTTAATCAACATGTAGACGTCTAGTTTCCTAAAATTTCAAATTTTGAAGGTACCAGTTCCTATTCTTTTATTTTTTCATTGTTGGATATTGCCTTATATGTTTACTTCACAATTTTAACAAAGAATGAAAAAACTTAAAGAAGCTGTCAAGCACTACCCATAGTCCCCCCATCCAAAACAAAACTAAAATATTTCCCTCTGATAATCGCTCAATGCATTTATCCTTACATAGCTGAGAATACAAAAAACGAAAATTGGAAATGGATTTTGATACATCATTTAAATTTTTTGCATTAGTCATTTTGCTGTCTGAATAATATCTCATGACCTTCTAATGGGGGATTTTGTTATTTCCATTTTTTTACTATGACATATTTTACTGTAATGAAAATATTTCTGCATGTATTACTTCCTTCATTGTGTTTTATTAACTTTGAACAAATTTCTAGAAAGGAGAAATATATGTTTTTATGCCCACTCCACAATTTTAATCATCTTAAAAATCCCATATTGCTGAGTTAATGTACATGTTCAGGTAATTTTTCAGGAGGGTATAGTTAGCATATTTCTTCAGACATCCTGAAGAACTTGGTAGTGTCTTTGTTGTCTTTGGGGTAAATGAATCTGTAAAGATTACTATATGGGTTCCTGATATTTGGTGTTCTAAAGGTAAACCTTGATGTCATTCTGAATTTTATACCAAGATTCTTGTTATGTCGACTCCAGCCTGCCCACAAAGGAACAACCAA
>PVKS010040451.1:0-16617 GCA_004027875.1 Aplodontia rufa | reverse complement strand
TCACTTCTCCATGTAATATTTTGTCCCCCTTTGTCAAAAATCAGATGTTCAAAGATTGGAGGGTTTGTTTCAGGGTCTTCTATTCCATTGGTCTTCTTTCCTATCTTGATGCCAGTACCATGCTGTCTTTGTTACTACGGCTCTATAGTATAGTTTTAAATCTGGTATGGCAAAAGAAACTGCCTGTTTCATCTTTCTTGCTTAGTAGTGTTTTGGCAATTCTAGGTTTCTTATTGTTCCAAATTTGAGAATTGCTTTTTCTATATCAGTAAAGAATGACATAGTTATCTTTATAGGGTTAGCATTCAATCTGTATAAAGCTTTCGGTAGAATGGCCATTTTTATTATATTAATTCTGCCTAACCAAGAGCATGGGACATCCCTCCATGTTCTTAGGTCATTGTGGATTTCATTCTTCAATGACCGATAATTTTCTTTGAAGAAATCTTTGATTTTCCTTGTAAGGTTAATTCCCAAGTATTTCATTTTTTTCAAAGATATTTTTGAATGCGACTGATTTCCTGACTTTTTCATCAGTCCTATTATTGGTATATAGGAAAGCTATTGATTTATGGGTGCTGATCTTGTAGCCAGCCACTTTGCTAAATCTCTTTATGAGTTCAAGCAGTTTACTGGTGGAGTTTTTTGGATCTTCCAGATACACTATCATGTCATCAGCACAAAGAGTTTGACTTCCTCTCTTCCTATTTTTATCCCTTTGATTTCCTTCTCTTGCCAATTGCTCCAGCTATGATCTCAAGAACAATATTGAATAAAAGTGGTGAGAGCGGACAGTCTTGTCTTGTTCCCGAGTTTAGTGGAAATGCTTTCAGCTTTTCTCTGTTCAGTATTATACTAGCTATAGGTTTAACATATATAGCCTTTACAAAGTTCAGAAATGGTCCTTTGAACCCCATCTTTTCTAGAGTTTTGAACATAAAAATGTGCTGGATTTTATCAAAGGCCTTTTCTGCATCCATTGAGATGATCATATGGTTTTTGTCCTTGGTTCTGTTTAAGTGGTGAATTATGTTAATTGTTTTGCCCACATTGAACCAGCCCTGCATACCTGGGATGAAGCTCACTTGATCGTGATGGATTACCTTCTTTATAAGTTTTTGAATACGGTTTGCTAGTACTTTATTAAGGATTTTTGCATCCAAGTTCATCAGGGATATTGGTCTGTAGTTTTCTTTTTTCTTCTTCTTTTTTTTTTTTTTTAATATATCCTTGTCAGGTTTTGGTATCAGAGTTATGGTTGCTTCATAAAAAGTGGATGGGAGAATTCCCTCCTTTTCAATTTCTTGAAATAAGTTAATAAGGAGAGGAGTTATTTCCCTCTCAAAAGTGTGGTAAAAATCAGCGGGGAAGCCATCAGGTCCTGGACTTTTCTTCTTTGTTAGACTTTTAATTGCAATATGGATTTCAGTGCCTGGATTGGGCTATTTAGGAATTCAATATCCTCCTGATTCAATTTAGGGATGTTGTAAGTGTCAAGAAATTTATCCATTTCCTTCAAATTATCAATTTTGGAGGATTGTTTTCAAAATATCTTATTTGTTAGATTTCCATGGGGTCAGTGGTGATCATTCCCTTTTCACTGGAGATTTTATTGATTTGCTTCATTTCTCTTTCTCTTGGTTAGATTCGCTAGTGGTCTATCTTGTTTATTTGTTCAAAGTACCAGCTCTTTGTTTCATCGATTCTTTTTATTTTTTTCTCAGTGTCATTGATTTCAGCTCTGATCTTGATAATTTCCTGTCTTCTGCTGGCTTTGGGGTTAGATTGTTTTTTCCTTTTGAAGGGCTTTGAGATGGAGCATAAGCTTATTTATTTGGGATCTCTCTTTATTTGTAATGTGGACACTCAGTGCTATAAATGTTCCCCTCCGGAAAGCTTTCATGCTGCCCCAGAGGTTTCGGTATGTTGTGTCCTCATTTTCATTCTCTTCCAAGAATTTTTGGATTTCTTCTCTCATATCATCTTTGATCCATTCTTCATTTAATAGGGTATTATTCAATCTCCATGAATATGTTTTTTTTTCTGTTATGATTTTTCTGTTGATTGCTAGGGTCATGGCATTGTAGGCTGAGAGGATACATGAAATAAAATATCTACTTTTTTATATTTGCTGGGATTATTTTTACGAACCAGAATATGATCTATTTTAGAAAAGGTTCCATGTGCTGCAGAGAAAAAGGTGTATTCTAACTTGGGGTGGAATATTCTATATATGTCTGTTAAGTCCATTTGATTTATGGAGTGATTTAGGCAGACAATCTCTTAATTTTTTGTTTTGATGATCTAAGGGTGACAGAGGAGTGTTGAAGTCTCCCAGTATTATTGTATTGATGTCCATGAGTGGTTTGATGTCATGAAGTAATTTATTCATATAGTTGGGTGCACTGTTGTTTGGAGAGTAAATATTAACTATGGTTATTTCTTCCTGTTGTAGGGTCCTTTTTAGTACTAAGTAGTGGCTTTTTGTCTCTTCTAATTGATTTATGTTTGAAATCTACTTTGTCATATATTCGTATTTCGATGTCACCTTACTTTCTAGGTCTGCATGCATGGTAGATTTTTTCCATCCTTTCACCCTTAATCTGTGGATGTCATTGCCTGTTAGGTGAGTTTCTTGTAAGCAGCATGTTGTTGGATTTTGTATTTTGATCCAGTCTGCTAGTCTGTCTTTTGAGTGGTTCATTTAAACCATTCACATTCAGGGTTAAAATGTTAGTGTGTAGTTATTGCATCTTATTTAGCTAGTTCTGTGGTTGTATTGGTTTATTATTGATGGGTTACAGATTTTTAGAACTGCTACTTCCTTTTTGAGAATATCATTTTCTTTAATGATTAAGTTTCTCAATTCTTGAGTTTTTCTCATTTATTCTTTTCATCATGTCTTGTTCCTTTTTGTTATTAGATCATTGATAATTTGTTCTAGATTTTCATCCCGGTCCCCGGCCATAGCCCCCATACAAGGGGAGTTGTGGGATTGATGTGAACCTCTTTGAGATTGTTTTTATGTTTCTTTCTTGTTTTTGAGAAATGAAACAAACAAATCAAATTTTTATTTGAAAAAAAAAAAAAGAAAAAAATGGATGGGGAGGAAAGCCCCCCCTGAAATTAAAAGAACAGGGAAATAAAAAACAGTTAATATTTTTATGACCATGAACCAATAAACTTTTCCAGTTATCTCACTAATATATATCAAGATCAGGAAAGAAATGAAGAAAAAAAATTAAAAATATGTATGTAAATCCAAAAGAGAGGGGTGAAAAATAAAAAATTCTTAATAAAATCTTGGAACTATAGTCAGTGAGAGTGTCTCTGATCCTTTTGAAAGGAGATGTTCTCTGTCCCTATGGGTTTCAGAGTCTTATTAGATGCTTTCAATGCTCCATCTGCTGGTGGTTCCCGAAACTGACTCCTGTGATTTTTGTGCTGGGGCGGAGGAATCGGCATGTTTACCTTGTGATGTGGTCCTTCTGGCTGGAGTGTGGGTGGCTAGGGCTGAACAGTGCTCCCCTTTTTTCCACAAACCCAAAACCCTTATGCGAATTGGAAGCAGGGCCTGTCTCAGGCCTTCTCTTCCTGGATCAGCCTGTGGTCTGTGGCCTACTCCAGGTGCAGTTTTCAGAGCCTGTTTTGCGGACCCAGTCTGGAGAGAGAAAGTCTCCTAGGGCATTAAAGATGGGGGCTACTCGCTCACACCACCACAGCCGCTGCCTCTGGGTCGACTGCCCCACCAGGCTTGTCTGTAGGCAGCTTCCAGACACCGATCTCCCTGCCAGACCGAGTGTAAGCCCCGGATGTGAATTTCAGATGCACCATCTTTAAAGCCCAGCAGCTTCTCTGTGGCAATGTGTTCTCAGGCTGCTAAGTGTAACCCCCTCTGTTATCAAGGCAGCTCCCAAACTTCTCTTCCTGGCTCTAATCGTCCCAGCTCTAACCTTCCGGGCTCTAACTTTTCCACAGGCACAAGCATACACCCAACTGATGCGGGGGTTTTTGAGATGAGGCCGGATTCTCTGCTCCCGCTGGTGAATGGAGTCTGGGCCTCTACAGACTCTAGCAGCCAAAACAGCCCGCTTCTAGTGTTTGCAGCCATTCCCAGATAAAACTGGCTGCAGTTTTGTCTGGGCTGGCTGCAGGTGTTAGCAGCTCGCCAGCTAAAAGCTGGGTGTTGCAGCTCTTGGTGTGGTGCAAATTCATCCCGGGAATTCGGCACCAATCTCCTGGGTTCTTGTCTCACGAATTTGAAGAATAAAATCCACGGACAACCACGGAAGGAGGAGTAAAAGGAGTAGAATTTATTTAGGAAGAAGAGCAGAGACTCCGCAAAGCGGAGGGGCACCTGGAAGCAGGACACCGTCTAATGGAGGTCAGGCCATTAGGGGTTATATAGATTTGGGGTATGAGCATAATTAACACTCATGCAAAGCAGGCATTGAGAAATGCATCAACCCCATTGGTTAAAATCTATGTAAAGTAGGCATTGAAACTGGTCAAGAGCACCATTGGTTAAAACAAAAGGTGGCAAATACTTCTTAGTATCCACCTGTGATCACCCCCATCTTAGTCAAGGACTAGGGTGAACCTCGAGGTCTTTTTGCATTTGAAGGCCCTGAGCATACCCTGTCAATCACTCTCCACCTCTGCCAGCTAGCTCTTGGATAGGGGCCCTCTGTCTTGACTACCTAGTTTCACTGTCTCTCCTAATCTGTCTCACAACGACCTACTTTCACCCTGTCTTTGGGGTGAGAACCAATCAGCATCTGCCCTCTGCTCCTAACTACGCCAACCCCCATGAAAATCCCTATAAATGCTCTTGTACACCGGCAATAAGGGGGAACTCATCTCCAATGATTGGTTTTGGTCTCTGGTTTTGGTCTCGGTGCACCAGATTATTCCTTTCAGCTAGACTCCTCCCCACTCCCTGGGAGAATGTTAAAAATGACAGCTGCGTGCTGTGTCCCAGGCAGGACGAGAAAACAAAACAAAATAAACTCATTACTCGCAAGACTCTGCTCCTCAAATTCACTGAGCAAATTAGGACTGGGTTTTCAGGATGCTAGTACCCCAAACTCACCCCAAAATACTGGAGAAGAACTGGGAATTTTCAGTCCAGTGTCAGAGCCACTGGGGAAGCCTTTTCTCTTCAGATCACCATCTTGGCTCCTCTTCCTGGTTGTCTTCTTGATGTAAAGTTCCTTTTATAAAGATGTAGTGGCCTCCTTTGGCCCTTCTGACTCATTTGTAGTTGAAATCTACTTTGTTGGATAATTTTCACAACATTGGTTTGCTTTCCTGGGCCATAAGTCTGGTAGGTTCTTTCAACCTTTCACCTTCAGTCTGTGGCTCTGAAGTCATTTTTGACTGTGAAATGTGGCTCTTAAAAGCAGCATATTATTGGATTTTATTTTTTCATCAAGTCTGCCAATCTTTTCGTGTCTGGGGCGTTGAGAACATTCACATTCAGTGTTAGTAATAGATATGTGGTTGTGGTTCACTGCCGTCATGATTTTTCGGTGTATTTTGTGCTGACCTGGTTGTTTTTTAGTAGAATTTACTCTGACTTTCCTTTGCTTTGGGGCTTTAGGAGCTGATAGCTTGTTCCTCTGTTTGAAGTTTGTCTTTCAGTATTCTTTGTAGAGCTGGTTTTACATTAGCGTATGTTTCTAATTCGATCTTATCATGGAATTTTCCATTTCCCCACCAGATGTGAAGCTGAGTTTTGCAGGGTAAGGTATTTTCATCGGGCAATCATTTTCTTTGCTTGAAATATCTTGTTGTGTGCTCTCCTTGCCTGTATGGTCTGAGTTGAGAAATCCAGCGTGATCCTGATTGGTTTGCCTCTGAATGTGAGTTGATGTTTCTCTCTTGCAGGTTTTAATTATCTATCCTTGTTTTCTCTGTTATACACATTGAACATGTGCGTTGCTGAACTTCTCATTTAATTAGATCTACCGGATGTCCTATATACTTCCTGGATGAGGGTGTCTGACTTGTTCCAATATGGGAGAAATTTTCTTTAACTTTCATTTAGAATGTTCATTATGCCACTCATTTCAATATTGATATTTGTCTCTCTGTAACTCTCAGATTGTTTCTTCTGATTTTCTCAGACTTATTAAATTTGGATCATGCTATGTTTTTTTTCTTTTCTGTCATCTGTGCCTTCAGACTTGATAACTCAGTTATCAAAGGTTCTTCAAGAGCTGAAGTTCTCTTTTCTAGGGAAAAACTTATTTGTTTGAGCCTTTGATTTGGTTCACTGAGGATTTCAAGTCAAAGTCTACTTTTTTCAATATTTTCATTTCTTTGATAAAGAAATTTTCTGCTCCTGTTTGCTCTCTTTATTTCTTCCTTAGATCTTTTCAGGTCTTCAATTGTTCTAGTAATCATATCATTGATTTTTTCCCCCCCCCTAGGATTTCATCCCACTCTCTGTGAACTCCATGTTTGGGGAGTTGTGGTTTTAGATGAAGCTTTTTCAGCCTGGTTCCTCCCTTGTGAAGAATTTTTTGTTGGGTCTTGAAGTAAATTCTTTCCTACTTTATTTTTTGTGTGATCCTTTGTGTATGATTGAATTGTTCTGCTGTTTTTGCTGAACGTGAAGTTTGGAATGGTACTGGGTAGTAAGTCCTGAGACACATCTCTGGTTGTTCCCCTGTGGGATTGTGGAAGTTTGTGGAGAGATAGTAAAATGGCTAGGTAGTCAGGACAGGGCAAATGGCCCCCCTCTAAGAGCCAGCTGGTAGAGTAATTGACAGGGTGTATTCAGGGCCTTCAAATGCAAAAAGACCATGAGGCTCACCTTTGTCCCAACTAAGAGATGGGGGTGGTCACAGGGGGAACTAGGAAGCATTTGCCATCTTTTGTTTTACATGGAATTTAACCAGTGGTGTTCTTGACTAGTTTCAATGCCTGTTTTGCATAGATTTTAACCTATGACTTTGGTACTAGGTTTCATTGCCTGCTTTGCATAGGGTTCAACCAATGATGCAGATGCATTTCTCAATGCCTGCTTTGCATGAATATTAATTATGCTCACACCCCAAATCAATATAACCTCTGGCCTAACCTCCAATGGAAGGTGTCCTGCTTCCAGGTGCCCCTCTGCCTTGCAGAGTCTCTGCTCTTCTTCCTGAATAAATCCTACTCCTTTTACTCTCCCTTCCATGGTTGTCCATGGATTTTATTCTTCAAATTCATGAGACAAGGACCCAAAAGATTGGCGCTGAATTTCGGGGATGAATTTCCACCATACCAAGAGCTGCAACACCCAGCTTTTAGCTGGAAAGCTGCTAACACTATTTTGGTTGCAGACACCTGCAGCCAGCCCAAATTTCCAGAATTTTTATCCTTATTTCTTTTTTGTTCTTCTTTAGATACATATTACATCTTTCTCTTCCATTTTTTTCCTTCCCTTCAAATTTTTTCTTTATCTTTTTATTGTAGACATTTTTTCTTTGCAGGAGTTAATAGCTAAACATTCCATTCCTCTAGGGGACAGTAATTACCATTGTAATAGTTGTACAAGGAACAATGTCGGGTAGGAATGGCTGCAAACACTAGAAGCTGGCTATTTTGGCTGCTGGAATCTGGAGTCGGCCCAGACTCCATTCGCCAGTGGGAGCAGAGAATCGGCCTCATCTCAAAAACCCCACATCAGGATTTTGTTCATAAGTTGGGGAATTGCATATCCTACCTTACTTAGGTAGAGGTTCTTTCAGGATAGTTGAGTTCAATAGCAGGATCCCTAAACTGTGAACTATTTTTCCTTTACAATATCCAATGTCTCCCTAGATAAGGAAACACAATCAAAATGAACATCAAATGTATATAACACCCGACACTGCTCTCCGTGCATCTCCTGCTGACCTTCCCAGCCCCAGCTCAGCCTCCTGGTCAACATGGTTTTCACTTACACTATGAGGCCTCTCCTGAGTGACCATCTCTCTCAAATCATACAGGCATTTACTGAGAGCAGATCCCTATTTTAGAAGCTCAGCTGAGCCCTACAGGAGTAACTGGGAAAATATGAGATGTATTGAGGGGCATTTAGCCAGGATCTGTACTAATCATTGGGGCAGTGGAGACTAAGAGCCCTGCATGATGCTCCTCTTCCCCAGGCACATGCATGGCCCCCTCAAAGTCTACAATTGATGTTTTCCACTGTGATACTTCCAGAGACGGAGACAGGCTCTCCAGGATGATAATAGGGAGAGTGGAGTTTGTATACTCACTGCATCCCTGCTGGATCCCAGAATGAGAGAAGTGCTAGATTAAGTGAAAACCTTGGAAGCCATTCTCCTGATTTAATTTTATTATTTCAAGCTCTCATTCTTTATCTCTAAGGTTTATATCCTAATTTCACCCATGTACACGTACACACAAAGATATTGTAAGACAAATTAACCTCTAGACGTTACCTACACCATCTCCCTCTCCGTGCAGAGTCCTCCAAAAGCACGAGTCCTTCTGTAGTCCTCACTTTCGTTCCTGTCTCTTTATTCAGAAGGTGCTGGGTTCATATGTTTCTATGCTCCATAGGCCAGGGCAGGCTGCTGCAGCTGACAGGGACATTAATGGGCTGTGACTGAGCCATGGCCCAAGGCTGTCATGGTCCACAGCCCTCAACTGCTCTCTGCTGCTGCCCACCCCAATAGCACATGTGGCAGCTGGGCCACCCCAAGCAGGAAGGTTTTTGTTTGGGGCTGTACCACTGTGGAGGAGTTTTAGTAGTATGCACACAGTAATAGACTCCAGCATCCTCAGCCTTCACCCTGCTGATTTTCAGGGTGAAATCTGTCCCTGACCCACTGCCACTGAACCTGTCTGGGACCCAAGAGTGTTGGTTGGAAACCTTACATATTAGTCCCCTTGGAGCCTGGCCTGGCTTGTGTACAACCCAATGCAAATAGGTGTACCCATCGCTGTATATGAGGCTCTGACTGGACCTGCAGGAGATGGAGGCTGGCTCTCCAGGGGTGACAGACAGGGATTGAGGAGTCTGGGTCAGCACAACATTCCCACTGGATCCTGAAATAATGACAGAAAAGCAAGGTTATATGGAAACATTAAAACTTTTTTTGCATTTTACAATTTTAATATGTTCCAGGCTAATTTTGTATTTTGTAATATTCAAATTTTAGAAAAAATTCAAGTATTGTGTGCTTTAAGGACATCTCTGGAATTCCCTACAACATCCTCATCTTTCTACATGACATCTGTATCAGAGCCCAGGTCCTTGCTTCTGGAATATTCCTTTCTCTCAGATCTCCACCACCCCTGCCTCATTCTGGGGGTCAAGACCTGCACATCTCACACTTCATTCAGCGCACACACAGTCAGCAGTGGGGCCCCAGGGTTCACCTTCTCCCCATTCTCCTTCCTCATCTCCCTCTGTCCTCACCAGGGATCCAGAGCATCAGCAGCCCCAGGAGATGAGCAGGGAGCCTCATTTTTCAGAAGCTGAGCTGAGGAGTCCTGGTGAGTCAGGGAAGGTTAGAGCTGAGCTTTTATCTCAGCCTTGCAGGAAGGTCCTCCCTGGGGAGCAGCATGCAAATAGCACACCCCAGGGATGTGTCCTGGGGTTTAAAGAGTAAGGGGAGTGTAGACTCCTGTCTTGTGAGCCTAGTAACATAAAGTGTCATTTATATTTTAGTAAATACAATAGATATAAAATCGCACTTCCCGTGGCCATGGGCAGGAGGCCCCATCATGAGAGCCGGGATCTCTGGAGGCATCACGGTGCGCATGTTCCACCACCCAAAGACAACGTCTGAATCCAGGATTTGGAAGTGTGAATGTAGGTGAGCATATGCAAGGGACATAGCCACCTGCAGCTCCCTCCCAGCTAATGAGAGAATGTGAAAAATTCCACCTTGCAAATCTAGAACTTCTGAATTTTCTCCTAGTGGCAGCATGCAGTTGAGTCAGCTCAAGAACTCCTGGTATCTTTCTTACCGGGACAAAAATAAGAAGTCAGAAACATTAGACAGTCTTTTCCTAGGCCTAGCGAATGCAATAAGAGCACCCCCGTCAAATTGGTAGGAAAAGTAAACCTGTTTGAGTAGACAGCCCATAGCCCTGTTCAAGGCAGGAGAAGGGGACATGTCCACGCAGTGAATGTGAAATCCCAGGAGCTAGATTTATAAACTGGTGAATATCCTGTCCTACTCATCACATGTGTATAACACATTAGTGTCATCAAATCATTTCTTGACAGAAGAATCCCTGGGATCACTGAACATAGTGAACAACGGAGGATTTTGTTTTTTGCAGAACATTGTTAGAGAATTCCTTCCCCATCCGCTCTTACACATCAGGGATGCCGGATAACACCGGCCACATGTCCAGAATTTAAAAGGAGATTCCTGTTACAACAGGACTGAATTCACACACTCCCTATCTCAGGGTGATTCCACCTACGCTGAGGTTCTGCTGGACCTTGCTCTTAGGTGGTCCCTGGGGAAAGGGACTGGGTCCATCTGCACAAGAGCAGTAATTTCATATTCCTTCTCCAAAGCTAGGGGAGGGTGAACCGGGTTTGTTTTTGGCCAACAAGACTGTGGTGCTTTTCCTGACAGCCCAGGTCATCTGAAACACCCGCTCCACAGCGTGGAACCTTGGTGTGGGCCAAGGAGCAATTACACATACTACCATGGTTTCTCTTAGGACAAATTCAACTCTGTAGCTGTCCTTCTCCTCCGAGGGTGCAGATTCCCTCTGAACACTGTGAGGAGCAAGCAGCTGCTTGGTGGCATCTCTGGATTTGCAGGACCCTATTCCCCATGGGCCTAGTGTGAATGAGCAGAAGCAAGTGAAATACGTGAATTGGAGCTCAGCAGAGCAGGCATAAAGCAAATGTTAAGAGTTTGGAAAAAGTTCAGAGGGTGGGACAACTTGTTAGGAAGTGGGTTGGGCAGTTTTACCTGTCTTTCATATTCTTGTCCTCAGGAATTAGGAACATCTGGAGGCCATGTGCTGTGTGGCTCTAATATTGTGGTACTGTGCCGTTCCAGGTCATGTTTGAACTCAATGTAACAAATTATTTTAACTTATGGGTAGAATGTTATTGCACAAAATTAACATGAATAAAAATAAGGTGGAGCCCACATTTATTAAATGGACAAATTAAAGCATACTTTTGGTTTTCCATGAATACCTGACAAAGTATTCTACATCACTAGCAATCAGAGAAATGAAAATAAAAACAACTTTAAGACTCTACCTCACTCCAGTCAGACTGGCAAAGATGAAGGGTTGTGGGGAGGTAGGCCCACTAGCACACTGTTGGTGGAACTTCAGACTGGCATAGCCACTCTGTAAAGCAGTGTGGAGAATGTTCAAAAAAATTAGGGATGGATCCACCATATGATCCAGCTATTCCTCTCCTGGATATCTTCCTAGAAGAGCTAGAATCAGCACATTACAGGCACACAGCAAAATTTTGTTCAATGCAGTTCAATTTACTATAGCTATATTATGGAATCAATGCAGATGCCCACCATTGGATGAATGGATTAAGAAACTGTAGGTACACACACACACAGAGTATGGAGTTCTACTCAGCTATTACAATAATGAAATTATGGCATTTGCTAGTAAATGTGTGGAAAGGGAGAACATCATGTAAGTGGAATTAACCAAACTCAAACTCAGTTCTCCCTATGTGGAAACTGGAATAAAACAGAGAAAGATAAGATTTCAAAAATAACCATTCAAATACAGATCAGCAGATGGATGAAAGGAAGTCTTGCAGAGCAGAGGAAAGAAAAGTGGGAAATGAAGTATAGGAGGGAAAATGGCGACCAAAAGAGGGGATATTGAACCCACATTGATTTCCATGCATGTGAGAGATTGTCTGGATAAACACAACAGCTATGAATAACATTAAGTTCTAATGAGAAAAAAGGAAGCTCAGTAGAGGAAATAGGAGATAGGTAAGAAGGGAGAAATGCTGGGGATTACCAGTCAAATTATTGTACTGTGTGCATATAAGTATCTGTAACAACAAATCCCACCAGCATGTACAACAATAATGAAACAGTGAAAATGTGGAAAGAATTAGAAAAAGGATAGCAAAGAAACTATTTCCTTGCAAAATACAGACTTGTTCTGTATTTTTGTTTTCTAACTTACGAATGATTGAACTGGGAGTGCTTAACCACAAAAAACCGCCCAGTTTTTTTTTTTGTTTTGTTTTGTTGACAGAGCCTTGCTACCTTGCTTAGGTCCTTGCTAAGTAACTGAGGTTGTCTTTAACCTTACATTTCTCCTGACTTAGCTTCCTGAGCTCCTGGGAGTACAGACATTCCCGTAACACCCAGCTCTCTGCGGTGGTATTTTTGACTCTTGATTTACGGGAGACATTTTCCCATCAAATAGTGCATTCAATTTTCTTCTTTGTTTGCTGAAATATTATGAAGGACCCTGGAGGCCTAGATCAGCTGTCGATATTTTATAACAAATGACTTTTCAAGGAGAACTACACCGTGTTGTGCAGGTTGTGGCAGCAGGACCGTGACCCTCACCCAGATGTGCATGTTCTTGTTGCTTTGGGTCTCTGGTGATAAATTTAAAACGTACTATGTCTTCATAGGAATGTCTTATTTTAATATTTCAATTTTTTATATTATAAAATTTTAAGATTTAGTGGGAAAATATTACTATTATAGAAAGAACCCAATTATGTGGTCACTTAATATCATTAAAAAGCTCATCTTAATAACATTTTATACATGATTGTGTGTCCACTGGTGATTGTTATGCATTTCTAATTTCAGCTGTGTTGGGGGACATTGTGGTGATGGGTACTCCAGGCTCCCTGGGAGTGTTGGTAGCAGAGGGGGTCTCCATCAGCTGAAAGTCCTGCCAGAGTCTTTTAAGGAACTTTGATAGTAAAGACTACTTGGCTTGGTAACAGCAGAAATTGAGACAGGCTCCTAAACTGCTCACCTCTTGGACATCCACCCAGGGAGCTGGGGGCCCTTTGAGGTTTAGTGTTTGTGGGTCAGGGAAATCATCAGACATACTTGCCCTGTGACCCACAGAGGGCAAAGACACCTACACCTCATAGCAGGTGGTGGTAAAGGTGTAAAGAAAAGGGATCTCTTGTAGACTTTTGTAGGAATGGACAACAATATGGAGATTCCTAAGGTAACCAAATATAGAACTACTATATGACCAGCAGTCATTCTGCTGCGTCTATACCCAATGTAAACGAAGTCACCAATTGAAAAAGATAGCCACACTCCTGTGATCACTGTAAAATTATTCACAGTGCCTATGCAGACAGCCAAAGTGTCATTGATGGGTATCTGTGCAAAGAAACAGGCTTTTTCTGCTGGTCAGAGACAGGAAAGTTAATGGTTAGGATGTCATTGCTAAAATCCATACAAGTCATGGTGATTTCCTTGGTCCACAATGTTGGAAGCGAAGAGAGCTATAAGATATTTATTTTAGAGATAGAAGTTAATAATATGCCAATGGTTTTTTCAAGGGACTTGAGAGGACATGTCTCAATATGAGTGAGGTCTTATGCTGTGGTGCACACCTGAATTTCCAGTGACTTGGGAGGCTGAGGAAGGAGGTTTGCAAGTTTGAAACCAGGCTCAGCAATTTAGCAATGCTGTAAGCAACTTAATGAGAGCTTGGTTCAAAACAAAAAATAAAAATTGCTGAGGATGTGTGGCTCAGTAGTTAAATGCCTCTGGGTTCAATCCCGGGCATTGAAATCTTGCTGAGATCTTGCTTTGAGTAATTAAAAGGTTGAAGTTGCCATTCATTCATACAGAGAAGACTACAGGGAAACTGACTTTGGGAAGGAAGATGAGGAATGTGGCTCTGGGTGTTTTAGGCTTGCCGTGAATGTTAGACATGAAATGTGGATGTTGGATGCTAGGAATCAGGGGTGATGCCTGGACTGGAGACAGAGCTCTGATCACCAATGTAGTGAGTGCTGAACGGATTCCAGGACCAGGACTGAATTCTAGGAGAGGGTAGAAAAGAAGGAATCAGGAAGGTGGATGGAGAAGTTGCAGTGGGGGAGGGGTGGAGAGCAGCAGGAGAGAGTGATGTCCTGAAGCTCAGAGAAGAAAGTGCATTGAGGAGGAGAAAGAGGGTGGTGATTTGTGTTAGGTCTAGCAGGATGAGGATGGAGGAATGACCGTGGCTGTGACAACGTGGAGGTCTCAGATGACCTTGAGCAGAGCAGATTCAATGCAACTATGGAGTTACACCTTGAATGGGGAAGACTGAGAAAGAACAGGAGTAGAAATTTGGGGAGGGTGAATATGGGCAGCTCTTGTAATGAGCTTTATAGCAAAGAAAGGGAAAGAGGTTGTGTTGGAGGGATATGTAAGGAGAATAGAGTTTTTCTCATGTGTTAGCATAGAGTCTTAAGTCCCCTGTCTGATGATCCATCGCTGCTGGTGTGTTGGGTTCAGGCTCTGAGCTGCTCAGTGCTGGGTCAAAAAGCAGGAAGAAAACTCTGCCATTCCTATGGGATTATCCCCATGATGCTGCCCACATGTTATTTTTGTGTGTCTGTGGTGTGGCCCTGGGCTCCCCCTGCCTCTCCTGTGACCTTTCCCACCCCAGCTCTGTCTTTTGGTCAGCATCACCTTCACCTGGATGAAGCTACCTCTCCTGAGTGACCATCTGTCTCAGTTCATCCCCAGGCATTTGATGTGGGCAGAGCCTTTATTTGGAAGCTCATCTGTGCCCTGCTGGACTGATTGAGGACATGTGAGATGACTTGAAGATTGTTTAGCCTGGATCCACACAAATAATTTAGGCAGTGGAGACCAAGAGTCCTGCATGATGCTCCACTCCCTGAGCACCTGCAGCGTGCAGGACATGACCTTCAGGGCTGCAAGTGACCTTCTCATCTGTGACACACTCTTAGATGGAGGTGTGTTCTATGGGGTGCCAGGAGGGAGATAGGAGTGTGCATTCTCACCACATCCCTGCTGGATCCAAAATAGTGAAGGAGAAGTACAAGGCTCTGTAAAATCATTAGAAGCCATTTTCCTGTTTTTCCGTCTATTAATTATTGCAGGCTAAGTATTGTTTGTGTGCTTGTGATTGGGTTTGCTTTCCAGTATCACAAAGAACAGAATTTGCAAGACACAGGCATCTCTAGAAATGTCCTACATCATCCCCCTCCCTGAGCCAGAGTCTTCTGCAGAGCACAGGTCCTTGCTCCTTCTGCAATCCTCCCCCTCAGCCTTGTCTGTTTATTCAGAAGGCGCCTGGATCACTCACTTTGTACTCCAAATGCCATGCCAGGCTGCTGCAGGTGACAGGGACATTAAGGGCTTTTGCCTCAGCCGTGCCAAAGGTCATCTTCATCCACAGCCTTCAGCTGCACCCTTGTCTGTTGAGTTCCCAGCAGCTTTTCTCAGAGACTCAGAGAATGTGCTGGGCTGCTGCCCAGACCAGCAGCACATGTGGCAGCTGGGCCACCCCAAGCAGGGAGGTTTGTGTTCGAGGCTGCACCACTGTGGGAGGATCATGTGTAGCTTGCCAGCAGTAATAGACTCCAGCATCCTCAGCCTCCACCCTGATGATCTTCAGGGTGAAATCTGTCCCTGAGCCACTGCCACTGAACCTGTCTGGGACCCAAGAGTATCGATTGGAAACATCATATATTAGTCCCTGTGGAGTCTGGCCGGGCTTGTGTACAACCCAACCTAAATAGGTGTTTCCATCACTGTGCAGGAGGCTCTGACTGGACCTGCAGGAGATGGAGGCTGGCTCCCCAGGGGTGACAGTCAGGGATTGAGGAGTCTGGGTCAGCACAACATCCCCACTGGATCCTGCAATAATGATAAAGTAAGGTAATGTCATTTACAAGCTTGGAGAAATATTTTTAAACTTTTCATTATTTTGTATTTTTCTGTGTAAATTACATTTAAGTTTTTACTAATACACTAAAAGTATTCAATTTTTTAAAAAGACAAATTCTGTAAGCTCTCTTATCCTGTCTGGAATTGACCTAGAACAACAGCAGCCCCCTCCTTCTATGTGACAAAATCTTTACCAGAATTCTTTTCCTTGCTCCTTCTGGAATATTCTTCTTCTCTCAGGTCTCAACCTCTCTTGCCTAATTCTGGGGGATAAGACCAGCAAATATGGCCCCAGAGCTCACCTCCCACCCCATTCTCCTTCCTCAAGTCCCTCTGTCCTCACCAGGGATCCAGAGCATGAGCAGCCCCAGGAGCTGAGCAGGGAGCCTCATCTTGAGCAGCTGAGCTGAGGAGTCCTGGTGAGTCAAGGAAGGTCAGAGCTGAGCTTTTATCTCAGCCTTGCAGGAAGGTCCTCCCTGGGGAGCAGCATGCAAATCCCCTGGTGGGTGCTGTGGAGTGGAGTGGTAAGGGGGAGGGAATGGCCTGTCTTGTGAACCCAGAGATATAACAGGTCTTCTATACTTTTAGGAATCCCAGTAGAGATAAAGGTTATGCTGCCTGTGGCAGTGGGCAGGAGGCCCCATCATGAAATCCTGGATCTGTGGGAGGACGTGGTGCACACGGCCTGCCACCATAGACAGCATCAGACCCAGGATCTGGAGCTATGCTTGGAGACATGCTCTGTGCTGGGGAG
>PVKS010040450.1:0-16604 GCA_004027875.1 Aplodontia rufa | reverse complement strand
GGGGGGGGCACTTCTGGAGATAATTGCAATATCCAGAATATTTACACATTTTATACACATTTTATATTATTTTGTTAAAATCGTGTAAGGTTGTTCAAAAAATAAATAAAAAAAATTATTTTGAATTTTATATTGTGGAATAATACCAGGTATTTTGATCCAAGCAATATTTAGCTCAGAAACTATTACTAGAGTTTCATATAGGGATTAGATTGCTCTTGTTCCAAAGAAAATCAAAATTACTTCTGGCCAACTCAGCTAAGGCAGAGTATTTCATGCTAAAATACCTGATCCAGATGTGTGATTTATAATCTATGTAGAGATGTACCAAACTTCTTTTTATTTAGTAAAAAAATCTGCTTTGTGATTTTAGCTTTGGCTTCAGGTTTTAGAAGTTCAAAGAGCCAAATGCCCACTTGAGCACCATTTCAGTTATTCCTGAATTTGAACCTGATTAATGATCATAAATGCCATAGGTTAATATGTCTAGTCAGCCTGACAGCAGAATAACTAGCTACAAGGCATGTCATTCTGATTCTCATTATTATCTCTATATTTATTTTCAAATATAAATAAGCCTTTCAGATATACATTAAAGTAAAAATCTCTTTACACACTTCATGTGTTGAAATTCTAGATGTAGTTTACTTATAAGTGCACATTTGTTACTGAAAAATAAAATTATACAATAATTAATAAGTGAATCAGCTGTTGGTTTTATATATAAAAGCAATTATTAAGAACTTTCAAATATTTAAATTGATAAAAAAAATTGATTATAGTGAATATAAAAGTTAAGAGTTTGTTAACTAAATAATTTAGTAAGAATGTGGTCTTTTTTAAACCACATGTTTATAAAACTTAGATAATAATGAATGCTTAAAGAATAGGTATTAGATATCATGTAATTGTTTGGTACATAAGCATGAATAACATGAAAGGCACTCAATGCATACTTTTATAAATGTCATTGAGGCTTTGAATCTTTCAACAAAAAAAAGTGATTTTTAGAATTCCTCACATTTTGTAAGAATGAACTGAAAGAAGAGTGACAACTAGGTTAGCTCAACATTCCACAAGGATGAACAACTAAAACTCATGTGTGACAACATCCATGACAAATTACCTTTGCTCTAGACAATAAAGTCATTTTTTTCATTTCAATTGCTAAATTTTTAATAATAAAAAATAATATTACGTACATTTATCATATTTCTTATTTATTTTAGAAAAAGAATTTCCAGAAGTTCTTTCCATTTGACTTAAACCAAATATTAATTTCATCACTCAGCAATCAGACATTTTGAATCTTTACAACTAATTCTATGTAAGGAACAAATAAGTTCTAAAGAGGAAAGTTATGGAAGAAATATTTTCTTTATTTGTACGTGCAGTTGACTCTCCACAACCTTCTAGGAAGTACCTTAAGGTATTACTGGTAGATAAAGCTCATAAGTTTCTTGCTGGGGACTGGAGCAGTGGCTCAGTGTATCAGTGGTTGGAGCACTTGTCTGGCATGTGCAAGGACCTGGGTTTGAAACCCAATACCACATACACAGCTAAGTGTTGGAGAAGCAAAGCCCAGATGAAAAAACAAATAAAGTTGATTCCTCCCCAAGAAAGAAAAGAATATTTTCCTGCAGAGGAAAAAAGATTAAAGACACAAGATTTTTTCAAGGTTGGAAGGTATTTTGTCACTGATTAGACACTGGAAGAAGACTTTCCATAAGAAAAGAAATGATTTTATGAAAAATAGGACATAAGAGAGAAGAAAACCTATGTCTTACAAATGCAGTAATTAATGAATTGAGCATCAACTTTTGAAGAGGATAAATACAGCTGACTCTGAATTAGAGAAGTCAGAGAACATGTTAATAAAAGAGCTCAAGCAAGAGCTTGGACAGTCTGTACAGTACATTATCTAGAAGGAATTTGAGTCTATGTGGAAAACACGAGTAGCCAAACAGGTAGAATTAACAAGCTGATTAAGATTGTTTAAAGCAGAATTCTAAAAGTGGGACAGATCAGGACCTTAAAACAAGAACTACACTGAGAAATATAACTAATCTGTTACTTTTAAATTACAAGAAATCCCTGATCCAAAGTCATTTTCAGAATAGTGAAATTTAGGCCCTTGGATGTCAGGATTGAGTGCAGAGTGATGGGAACAGCGGGGACAGAACTTGAGTGTGCATGGAAAAAGACCAAAAACGAAGAATGAAGAGAGCCTGTGGGACGATGGAACTCCTCTCTCAGAAGTGGTAGTATTGAATTATGGACCCTGAGATGCTGTGGAGTGAGGCAAAAACAGTTTGTCATAATGTGTCCCTTGTGCAACAAGCCATTTGATTGTCTTTGAGCCAGTAAAAGAGAAAAATGAATCAGAGAATCAGAGTAGAAAGAAAAAAGAACTTGAGACCATGTAATGAACAAAACAGAAAAAAATTAATGAAAAGATACTAATTGTATGTAAGCAGGATTTTTTCTTTAAATCTATTATAATGGTAAGTACTTTAAACATGTCAATTTACTGCAGCATTTTCCAAGAATCTCTGGGAAGGATCCTCAGCTCCCATTTCACTATTCCACACCAGCCTGCACACAAGGCATACCTCACACACACACACACACACACGCACACACACACACACACAATTATTCCAAGTCCTTTCACAGTAACTGAATGTCTAATCAATTTAGACTCATGAGAATTCATTTATAAGAGAAGAAATACTCTTGGTCCCAATGTGGCTCAAAGCCCGTTGACCCTTAGCAAATTATGCAAATTTCCAGGAAAGGGAGAAAGAAAAACATATAAGGGAATGTAGAGAAGTACCAAAGGCAAATTCGGTCCATTACATTATTTTATCTATAGTTGGTAAAGTTTTACATCAGTTCATGAAATGACCCTATTCCAAAATTTTTTTTAAAATGAATCTTTAAAAATGACTAGTAATGAACCTCTAAACATGGGCTCATTTTATCAGTTATCTCAATAAAAATTAAAAAACTGTCAAGGCAATTATCTTTAAAGTCTATTGAAGGTATAAAAGTTAAACTAAAGACCATAATAAACATGTAATTCTGTAAAGCAGTCTAGATTCCTAGTATTTTGTCATTCCTATAGACAATTTCTATTTTTTAATTCTGAAAATAAAATTACTGTGACCAGAAAATAGAATCATCATCAGAATTTGAATGCAGGTGGCCTGATGCGGTCTGGTATTCCTGACCACCAATCCATACTTTGACAATAAGAATTCCTAATTCAATGGCATTGGAAGAAATCATGAAATCATGCTGAGCGAAGTTAGCCAAACCCAGAAAGCCAAGGGCTGAATGGTATCCCTCATTTGTGGAGGCTGGACCTAAACGCAGGCTCAGGAGTAAAGTAGACAAACTCATGTATTCGATCCATAGAACAAAAATGCAAAATGTTAATATTTATGAGATACAGTTGCAAGATACTGCATAAGATATTTGAAAAAGCTATGCTGCATATCTGTACAAAAATGTAAATGTTTAATACCATTGTGAAATATTTTGAAGAATAACAAGCAATGATAGGAAGGGAGGAGAAGGGGAAATGGTGGAACTGAGATAAAGCAAGGTACATTCCAAGCAGTTATAAATATCACTGCATATACTATAGCCATATATATATATATAAAATGTTCTTCATAGGTATAAGAATTATGTCACTGTATTTGGGTTTTTTAGGAATGATATAGGATCCAGAAGAAAGGCAAGGAATCAGGGGACGGGAGGAGGGACGTAGAGGGGTGTAAGGATGAGAATATTGAACAAATTGTGTTGCTGATTTATGTGCATCTAGGAATATGTGACAACTAATTGCATCATTATGTAAAACTATAATGCACTAATAAAATATATATTAAAAATGTAGGTGATGAAACTGAAAAAAGAAAAGAAAAAAATCATGCTGAGTGAAACAAGCCAAATCCAGAGACTTAAGGGTCGAATGTTTTCTCTCATATGTGGAAGCTAGAATAAAACTTAAGACAGATCAAAAGTTAGTCAAAGTTAATAGACCCACCAAATCTGAAGTAGCACATAAGCTTTGGGGACTATAACTATGAAAGGGGGTGGGGAAAGGGAGAGAGGAGAGCAAGGGAAAAGAGGGGTGTTCAATACTGTAGAGTACAGTTGACCCCCCATAAGAACCCCAAACGCACCCAGGCAAGCATATGAATCTAGTAAATTCAATGTACATGGTCATTTATATCTGTAACTTGGGGGAACTACAGAGGAGTCATGAGATCAGCGGGTAGTGGAAGTGGGGGAGATCCTGGACAAGGATCAGGTTTAAGCAACTCTGTCAATATGTATGCATGTATGAATATAAACTAACAAATCCTTTCATTGTGTAGGATGATGCTAAACCAATGAAAAAAAATTGTTTTAAGGGAAAAAAAAGAATCCCTAATCCAAGACTCCCTGTACAAATTCCACTTACCAGGTGACAACGGAGCAATAAGAACTGGATTTACCCTCATGCTTTCAGTAATCATGGAAAAAAACAAAACATAGGAAACAATGGCTTTCAGACTTGGGGCAACAGGATTCATAGAACAGGGATCCCAGAAAGAAAGGAAGCATATGCCATGAGTCCAACTATTGCCACAGCTCATGCCTGGGGAGTCAGTTCCCAGACTGCTGCTTCCAATGGGCCTTCCACACAGAGCGCATGAATCTCCCTGAGCTGAAACAAGTTCAAAGCTCAGGAAGGCAAAAGTTGCTAAAGTTCATGGGGCAATGTCCTGAAAAGGAGAGATCCTTGGAGATCATCAGACAGTCCCCCTGGAATCTTTAACTGGTTCTGATCAGCATAGTTTGCATGGAACTGTCCAGAGTCCAAGAAAGAAGCATTCAAAAGGAGGAGTCAGAATATTTCCCAAGCTCATACAGGGATAGAAATAGTTTATTCCCTAAGCCAGAAAGAAAAGACTTCTTAATACACAGGCATTGAGTGGCATCCTCCAAAATCCACTGTATCTGCAAAAGGGCCAAATTATTCCTTAATCAAAGGCTGTTCTAGAAACCTTCTATATAAGCTTCCAAAGGATGCTACCATTTCTAAGTAATTTAACTGCATCTCAGAACAAAATCCAAAAGTACTTAAAATAATGCAGAAAAACCTCAATGCAAAAAACATAACATTCACGATGCCTGCTTTCCAATTTAAAATGCTCATTTATAGGGGCTGTAGCGGTGGTGGCTCAGCAGTTGCAGAGCTTGCTGGCATGCACAAGAATATGGGGTCAAGCCCCAGCACTACATACACCACAAAATGTGAGAGCAACAAAAACCACATGAAAACTGAATAAAATTGATTCTCTGTTTCTCTGTCTCTCACCATCCCTCTGTCTCAAAAAAACAATGCCCATTTATAGACAAAATTACTTCAATGTAATAAAGTAAACATGAAAATCAGTAGTACCTAAAAAAAGAATTATCCAGAAAATATTCAGAAAGTTACCCAAAGAAGAAATGAAATCAGAGATCACATCTGAAGCAAAAGTAAGTATGAGGAACTTGGTCTGAGCACATCCCAAGAGAAGTGGCTCCTCTAGGTGGAACTGAATTAGGAAACTTTGAGGACAGCACAGTGGTTAAGTGGATGATGAAGACCAGGAAGAGAAGGAAAAGTAACAGAAGAAAATAAACGGCAGCAAGTGCATTGGGAAAACCCATGGGTTGAGGGGAGGAGGTTCAAGGGAGTAGACTGTCTTTCCTCCTGTATGCTGCGTGGTCTCCTCAGTGAACTCAGCCTCTGCTTCTTAGTTTTATTTTCTTCTTTTTAGTTTAACTGAGATTCTTCAATAATAGATGTAGCTCAGGGTTTCTGTTTCTGTAAGATTCTCAGTAGCTAATTGACAGGAAAAGCCTTAGAGGAATTGATGGGATAGGAGTGGAGGAGTTGGGACAAACAGATGCTCCATTCTCATTACAATTTTCCTCTTACAAATACAGAACCTCCAGACTCCAGAGGTGAGGACCCTTGCAGTGTATCAACAATTCAACAATGCCTTCATGCACTCCCTGAATAGAAGCCCTTTCTGTGTGGGTAAAAATGATCAAGAGCTCATAGCATCTCTAAGACTGAATTCTAAGAACATAAAGTATTTAGCTTTCCTCCTGCCTTTATCATGTCATTGCAAAGGGAATCCGTTTAAACTCTCTGTAAGACATCGATGAATAGTCCTTTCCACTTACATTTAGCCTATCTCTGCTTTCATTTACTACCAGAGTGACATAGGGAAAAAAACTTATTATTAAATTCAAAAGGACATTGTGTCTGTGAAGTACTTTAAAGGGACACTATTGTACCTCCAGAATATTTAGTACATATGTGAATGTCCTCCTCCATAGAGTTTATATACTGAAATCCTAACCTCCAGTATGGTGGAATTGGGAGGTGGAACATTTGGCAGATAATTAGGTCATAAGGGTAGAGTTCTCAGGTAGTTCCCTCATAAAAGAGACCCTAGAGAGCCCTCTCGTCCTTTCTTTCATGTGAAGATACAAGAAGTTGACAGCCTGCAAGCCAAAATAGACCCCTCACCAAAATCCAGCTGTGCTGGCACCCTGATCTCAGACTTCCAACAACCAGAACTATAAATTTGTGTAGTTTATAAGCCACTCAGTCTCTGGTCTTCCCTTAAAGCGGCCTGAAATTAGACAACACAGAGAGACACAACAAACAGTACGGGTAGTGAGACAGGAGCAATGCAATTGAGACAGTTACTTTTTATATAAAATTAGCCATAAAGTGTTTAAGAAAAGCTAAGAGATGGGTTGACAGGGACATATTAAAAGGTAATCTTCAGGGGCATGCTGTACTGGGGAATTTATCAAGCAGATATGCCACAAATCATTAGCTGGGACTCTGAAACACTGAGTCATCCCTGTTAGTTTTTGAGGACAGAAAATTGATTGGTCAACATTAATCACATCCTGCTTCCTATTTATGTTATATTAGTATCTAAAACTTCAATTCCTGTTGCTTCTATTTTACATCATCTGCAATTGTAAAATGAAAGAAATTATTGTTCCCTGAGGCCCAGTTATTTCTAACAATTTCATAGTAGTTCTGTATAGTTCAAATAATAAATCCTTCACTAAAATTATTAAGCCTTATTTTTCCAGCTATTTGAAGTGATTTCTCCTAAACTGCATATTATTTAGCTGAGACAGCACCCGTAAATGAAATAAGAAGGGGCAGGTTGTCCTGTCAGCAACACACAGAAAGGATGATTGAAGTGAATGAATGAATCTATTCTGTCACTTTTTCTTATACAAATAGTAATTGGGCTACAGAGAAACTGGTTTTGCTTTTATTAAGGTTTACTGAGTAACTGACCAGTACCTCAGCATTATATGAGGAACATCATGTAACTTGTATCTTATAGGGCTGGCTTTCCTGAATTCCTACTTTATGCAAGGCTGAGTGTAGTAGTCCTTGCGTTTAAAAGGTTGTGAGTCTTATAGGGCAGATATGGAGTAAGGAAATAATTGCAAGGCAGTAAAATGTAATATTATAAAATTATGTGCAGTATTTAAGCCAGCAGAGATGAGAGGCATCTGATTCCACCTGAGAGCGGAAATATCTTAGAGATTAAGCTGAGTCTTGAAAATTAAAAAATAAGTTGTAAAATGGATAAGAATGGAGAGGGCTGGGGCTGGAGCGGTGGTTCAGCAGTTACGGCGCTTGCCTGGCATGTGTGAGGACATGGGTTTGAACCCCAGTACCACATACACAACAAAGTGTCAGAGCAACCAAAGCCACACGAGAAACTAAAATTGATTCTCTCTCTCTCTCTCTCTCTCTCCCCCTCTCTCTTGCTGTTCCTTTCTCTTTAAACAAACAAACAAAAAGAATGAAGGGGGCTGGAATTTCAGGCAAATAGAATAGGTTATGTAAAAGCCCAAAGGTGTAAAAGAGCTCAGCTTGTCTATAAATATTCTTACACTGATGAGACATTCACAAAAGGGTTACCCTGGACAAAGATGGGAAGAGAATGGAAGGATGTTGTAGGCTTAAAGAAGAGGTCAAGAGAAGCTGAATCATGAAACACTTTGAGTAACAAGAAGAAGAACTTGCCTTTATCATAAAAATCATGAGACACCTCTAAGAAGTTTCTTCAGGAGTGTGTCATAATGGGATTTACATTTCAGAGAGAATTCTAGCAGCTGTGGGAAGAATTGGAGAAAGGGCCAGACAAGAGTTGGAAAGATCTTTGAGGGCTAAATGCAATAGCTCAGTAATCATGGCCCTGAGCTAAGACTGTAAGAGTAGAGAGAAAGGAAAGGAGTGGTTGGAGAAATATTCACAATATTTACAATCACAACTATTTGGTGATTGGCTAGGTATTGGGGATGAGAAAAGAGAATTAAAGATGATGTCCAAGTTTCCTGCTGGAATTACTTTGGAGATGTGGTGATGCTTCCAGATAAGCTGGGGGTAGGGAGCGTGATGTTTTTCATTAGGCTACACACTGGGACAACCGGGTAGGAATGCTCCTTTCAGGGTGAATGTAGGGGTCTAAAGCTTAGAGAAGGTGCTAGGATTAGAAATGTTAGTCTGTATGTCTTCTACATGACACATGAGAGTTAAAAGCATTGAGAGTAGACAAAGGCATGTAATGTGGGGACCTTGCATGAAAAGAAACTCGATGACAATTCCCTTGGAACCTTTATATTAAAAGATATGAAGAAAGAAAGAGGAACTAAGAAAGAAGTTTATAACGTTTTGCTTTTTTCAAAGAGAGAGAGGGACAATGAAGAGAGAGAATCAATTTTATTCAGTTTCTCATATGGACCTCGCTGCTCCAACACTTCATTGTGTGTGGGTTGCTGGGGTTCAAACTCACATCCTTGATCATACCAGGCAAGCACCATAACTGTTGAGCCACTGCTCCTGCCTCAGGTTTATACATTTATCTCCTACAGAGGTAATTCATTTGGTAGTATATAATAAAATTGCATGCATAAATATGTCTATGTGTATTATATATTATTGGGGATTAAACCCAAGGGCACTCCACCACTGAGCTACATCCCCAGAGTTTTCTAATTTTTGTTTTGAGACTTTTGAGACAGGGTCTCACTTAGTTGCCAAGGCTGGCCTCAAACTTGCAATTCTCCTGTCTTGGCCTCCTCATTTGCTGGGATTACAGTCATGTGCCACCATTCCTAACTTGTATATATTTTGTGAATTCATGGATGTCAAATTTTCAAAATATGTCATTTGATCCCCCCCCCCTCAAAAAAAAAAAGAAGATTAAGAGCTACTCCTCTAACAAAATTGTCTTAGGGACTGGAGTGGTGACTCAGCGGTTATAGCGCTTGCCTGGCATGCATGAGGGTGCAGGTTCAATCCCCAGCCCCACTTAACACAATGAAACATGGGAGCAACAAAAGCCACATGAAAAACTAAATAAAAATTGGTTCTCTTTCTCTCTCTCTCTCTCTCTCTGTCCCTCTCTCCTTAAAAGAAAGAAAGAAAGAAAGAAAGAAAGAAAAATAAAAAGAGAAAAAGAAATTGTCTTAGGAGAAACTGGAGAAAGTAGTAAATAGTAGTCAATGAAGTTCAGTGTTTTCCCTCTCCAATGATACTTTAAGGCAATAATTAAAATGTGATTTCTCCAACAGAAAAACTGTGGAGCAATATGAGAATGAAGGAAAAGGATGGGAAAGCTTCCTACCACTGTGATCATTTTCTCCCTGCCCAACTTCAAATTTAGTTGTAGTTAGAAAAGGGAAATGTAACTCTCCAGGACCTACCTGGACTGAGTCTGAGCAAAGTAGAAAACTCAAGAGCACAAGTTGGGTTGCTTTTAAAAAGGAAGAGCCTGAGAAGACTTTTAAAAAAGAAATTCACAGATGTTATAAGACAGACTGAATAGCAGTTGCTACTCATCCCAATTCTATCCAACCTCTCAACTTCCTGAACAGTATTAATTTTGTCCTCCTCTGGCCCACCCTGGAATTTCCTGTACTCTCCTCACATAGCCATGTCCTCTCCTAGTCTTAGGTTCTGCTACTTGTGCTTTGTAAGAGAATAGGATAATACAGGGCACTTTTTTCCCTTACATTTCATTTCCATTTTATTTGTATAGTTCAATAAGAAAGAAAAAAAATGATTGATATTTAGGGTCATAAGATGATGGGCAGCTTTGAACTGGATTCATGGATTTGTCTCAACCATCTCTTTCACTGACTTTCTACCCTCCTGTCTGGATTACTCCTGAAATGTTTCCTTCCTCGTATCTCTCCCACCAGAGTTTAAGCTACATGAAGGGGAGGCTTTTGTGTGCTTCCTTCACTGTTTATTCCTAGCCACTAAAGCAACTTGCTATATATCAGATGCTCAATAATATTTATTGAATAAATAAATACATATTTTAGGACATCAATGAGAAAAATATATCCCTAAGAAAAATTACCGCCATGGTAATCTTTCATGACATGGATATCTTTGTGTTCTTTGAAATGTTTCTCTGTGCTCTTATTTTGCATGGGAGTTTTCAAACAACCTTTCAGGCCTTTCTTACAAAATGATTTTTAGGTTGCCCCAGCCTGACCTGAGGGGATACCCAGACAGACCAAGTTAGGGGGTTCATTTTGTTGCCTCGTATAAGCAAAGCAGTCTCAAAGGCTGCGCTCACAAGTAGCCCAGGCATCCTCCCTTTTTTACTCAAATGCCTCTTTTTCTACTGGAGCTACAAGCCTAACGCTGTGTCTAGCTACAAACCAGGAGATGTGGCCTAAGTATTATAGCTCCGCTTGCCAGGTGGAAGTGAGTTTCCAATTCTCAACAGTATTAGCCAGAAGTGCTTGGGCTATGTTCTTGATTAGGTTTTGCAGCTCTGGGTCCCATAGTCCTTGTCCAGTACTAACATCAGAAGGCCATCCAGCTCATCCCTGCTCACCACTATTCATTCCTCATCCACTGTTTTTCCTTTTTCCTATTATTTCTTGATAATTTTCCTATGTTTCTGGAAAAGCAGAGAGAATTATGTAGTATACCAAATCAGCTAGAAGTCACCATAATTTTTGAAGATCAAAAAACTTGAGGAAATAGTTAACTTTCTTTCTCATTGAAATTTCCTAATTCATTAAGTTCTGCATTTTTCAATTCTGTGATATTTCAATGAAATTGACAGAGGTGTGTTAAAATAGATCAGAAATCATAACCTAGAGCCTTATATATTATTGTAACACAATTATATTATACAATTATGTCATGTATTATACGATTATATATCATTTTATTATACAGTACGATATGACATATCATAAACTATATTTAACTTTTATTTTTTAATTTTTTTAAAGAGAATCAATTTTATTTTAGCTTTTCATGTGGCCTTCATTGTTCTAAGACTCCGTTGTGTCTGTGGTGCTGGGTTTGAACTCGCATCCTTGCACATGACAGGCAAGCGCTATAACCACCAAGCCACTGCTCCAGCCCTATATTTAACTTTTAAGGTTTTCCACATCTAGGACAATGAGACAAAATTTAATCAAAGATACCTACTTTTCTGAGAAGGAGGGTTGTTTTGTTCTATTTTGTGTCAGAAAACCATACTCATTGGATTGTTTTAATGGTGAACTTTCTTTGCATTCCTGGGATTAACTGTAGTTAATCACTTGTATTTATTTTTTATTAGGGATTGTACCCAAGTGTGCTCTACTACTGAGCTTCATCCCTACTCCTTTTTTGTTTGGAGACAGGATCTCACTAAGTTGCTGAAGCTGGCCTCAAACTTGCGATTCTACTGCTTCAGCCTCCTGAGTGGAGTCACTGAGATTAAAGGCATGCAAAAATTAACTCACTAAATGATTGTGGGGAGATTTTTTTTAAGAATAGTTGCAACAATTCCTCCCATTCCTATTTGCACATACTTTGAAAATGTGGTGTGTCATCCCTCACATTTAAGACATAGCCTCTTTTCCCTTCTCCTTGAAATCGGACCATCTTGTGATTTGCTTTGACCAACTAAAAGTGCAGAAACAATGGTGTGACTCCAGAATCTATGCCTCCAGGGCTTTGCCGTTTCTGCTCTTGCCTTCTCTCTCACTGTCCTGAGATTGCACATGAAGAAGTCTAGAAAGCAAACCTTGTTAAGAATAAGAAGCCACATGGAGGGAGACCTAGCCAGCGGCAAGCTTCAACTGTCAGACATGCAAGGGAGACAATCTTGGGCCACCCAGCCCCAAATGAGCCACTAGAAGCCTGAAGCCACAAAATGACCAACTGGAGTAGCAGATCCACCCAGCTGATCCTGGCACAGATGATCCTAGCACAAACTACCAACCCACATAAACACAGATTACCAATGTTTCTTGAGTTAAGACTTTAAAATTTGGAGTGGGATGTTATAAAATATTAGATGTAATATTTATCTGATTACATCAGATAGTTGATGTAATTGTTTGTTATTATCCAAATGCTTCTTCATTCCACATGTTAGTGTTTTATTAAAAAATTTAGAACTGTGTTCTAAATTAGATAGACCCGGTTGTCATTACTGCAGTGTACCCTTGTTTAGTTTGATATTACAGTTTATTAGCCTCATAAAATCACTGAGAGAATTTCCAGTTTTTATGCTAAAAGCATTTTAAATGGCATAGAATTTCCTATTTCTTAAAGATTTGTTAAAACTTACACTAAGTTTATCTGGGCTTGGTGGCTTAATTAACCACAGAGATCTTACTAACTTTTCAATCTATTTTCAATTCACTCTTTGTCTATTCATTTTAATATATAGGTAAGAATGTATCTTTCCATTTTTTAGCTAGTTGAAGTACCATAATTGATACTTTTCATTGGCATAGAGAGTTAACAAAGAAAATCTAGAGCTATGACATTTGTCTTCTTATTGACTTAATGTTAACTAAAATAATTTAAGCAACAGTCATATTTCCAGTAACTTCACAAGAAGAGATATTCTAGAAGTCAATGGTATGCCATTTTTCAGATCCACCAGTAGATGGAACTCTGATATTAAACCAAATACCTCTGTTTAATATTACTGCTCAGATCTCATTTCATATAATATTCTCATTTCATATAATAAAAAGAAAACCTGTTAAGTATTCTAAAATCAAATTGAAATCAAGAAGACAGTACATAAGAATTTATGAAAGAATTTTATCCATGTAGACATTAAAATGTAGTATTTAGAAACATAAATACTGTTTGAGTTTGGATCTGGAATGTCTCCCAAAGCCTCCTGCATTAACAGTTTGGTGGCCAGCCTGTTGCGCTATTGGAAGGCAATGGGAGGTGGGGCCTACCCGTAGGAAGGAGATCACTAGGGGTATGCTCCTGAAGGGTAGATCTTGTCCCAGTCCTTCTCTCTCTCCATTCTTTGCTTCCCAGCCACCATGAAGTCAGAAACTTTGCCCCACCACACACTCCCTACCATGATGTTCTGCCTTGCCCTAGGCCCAAAATGATGGGGCCAAGTGACCATTGACAAAAGCCTCTGAAACTGTGAGCAAATATAAATCTTTCTCCTTCAAGTTGATTTTCTCAGTATTTTTTGTCACAGTGATGGAAAGCTAACACAAACACCTATACAAAATTCAACTGTGAGGGTAAAAAGAAAAGAAAATATATCACCAAGAACTCTATTCACAGGCTGGAATTTAGCTTGGTGGTAGAGCACTTGCCTAGCATGCATGAGGCCCTGGATTCAGTACCCAGAATTAAAGAAAAAAAAAGATTCTATTCACATATTTATATACTTAAAGGTAAATAATTTATATATGTAAAAATAGAAAAGTAGCTAAATCATGATACATTCATTTGGTAGAATAATATGAAGCCATTTAAAATTATATACATAAAATCCCAGTCTCAGAGACTCAAGGGCCAAATGTTTTCTCTCATTTGTGGAAGCTAGAATACAACTGGAAACAGTATGTTAGATGGCTAAGCTAATAATAACCTCAAAATATATGAATTTTTACACAAACAGGGTGAACCTTGCCTAGGATACCTGGAGACGTAGGGAGGGGGGCAGGGTGTGGGGAGGGAATAGGAAGGATATTTTGAAGACTGGAGGAGGGAGTATGGGGGAATCAACCCAGAAGATCTCCGACCTTCACAAGAAGTCCATTTAACACAGGGGTTTTTTGAGGGGAAACATAGAACCATAGGGAACCCAAGGGGGGAAACCATGACATGGAATCAGCCTTGGCTAACTATGTAAATATACATTGGTTCTGGATTGTTTGATAATGACTCCCCCTCAATTGTAAGTCCATATTCAACTAATTAAAAAAAGAAAAAGAAATTACATACTTAAAGACTTTTAAGGATGTGGATAAATGCTTGTGAAAATAAAATAAAAAGTTAATTTTGTCTAATTTTTATAAAAATTACACACACACACACACACACACACACAGAAAGAGAATAAAAACCAAGAAAGATATCTACACATTGACATTATTTGTGGATGGTAAGATTACAGGTGGTTTTCATCATCTTTTTGTGCCTTATAAATTTTCTTAAAATTTTTATTGGTGTACTATAATTGTAAATAACAGTGGGATTTATTCTGCCATATTTGTACAGGCACATAGCATAATTTGATCAATCTCATTCCCCAGTACCATCCCTTCTCCTTCCTTCTATTATATTATTTTAATTAGTGCATTATAATTGTATATATGTAAGTTGGATCCATTGTGATATATTCATACATAGGCATAGCACAATTTGGCAGATTTTGTTCCCTAGTATTTTCCCATACCCTTCCCTCCTACATTCCTCTCAATTCCCTCCATCTACTCTACTGATCTCCCTTCTATTTTCATGAAATCCCCTTTCTCTCTCTCTCTCTCTCTCTCTCTCTCTCTTTCTCTCTCTTTCTCTCTCTCTCTTCCAAGTGAGAGAAAATATTTGATCCTGGACTTTCTCAGTCTGGCTTATTTCCCTTAGCATGATGTTCTCCAGTACCATCCATTTACTGGCAAATCATATAATTTCACTCTTCTTTATAGCTGAGTAAAACTCATGTGTACATATATCACAATCTCTTTATCTATTTTTCTGTTGATGGACTCCTAAGCTAATTTCATAACTTGGCTATTGTAAATTTTGCTGCTAAAAACATTGATATCCACGTATCTCTATAGTATGCTGATATTTGTTCTTTTGGATAAATGTCAAGGAGTGAGATAACTGGGCTATATGGTGGTTCCATTCCTAGCATTTTGTGCCTTTTTTAACTATCCATATTCTCTTCACCTGATTTGATTTCGCAATGAAAGGAAAATTTTTATTTAGAATGTAATTGGTATTCTTCCTATGGACATATCTAGTCAATAATAATAAATATTAAATTAACAAATGATATATGCAATGACCCTTTTTCTTTAAATCCTGCTCTGGGATTTGTTTTTTCATAGCAGTATATAAATTTAAGCCTCATAAGAGGAGAAAAAGAGAAACCAAAAGAAGAGCAGAGGGCTAAGAAAAGGGATAGACATTCTTTCTGCATCTGGAGGTTCACTAATGGAAAGATAGAAATCATCTCTCTCTTCTTCTTTTAATATGGTTCATTGGGCTCTCATATGAATGATCTTATATATACCCACAGTCTTACTGATGGAAGGAGATTGTGCCAGGTTCTTCCAAGGACAGGAAGAGAAAAGGCTGTCTGACCAGAGTGGCTCAGCTACAGTTGGCTCCTGAACAAGAGCTAGAGGGGACCCTAGATTACACAATCCATGAGCTGCGGGGACCCTTCAGATTGCAAAATCCATAGCTGCTTTAGTTGACTCATTTGAACTGAAAAACTCAAGATTGCTAAGGATGATTTTTAACCCTTTAATGAACACTTTTTGTTAAAAGCTGTTATTATTTACAAGGTCTTTGTCAGAAATCATTGTGCTTTGTTTTGCCTCTTTGATGTATGTACTCTGATTTCTTTTGAGGGAAGGGATGTGCAGATACCCTGGAGCTTGCTCCCTGAGCTGGTGGAAACAAAATGAGGACACCTCAGGCCAGCACAGTGGTTCTCAGAATCACTACTAATCAGAGAAATGCAAATCAAAACTACATCACCTCATGCCAGTCAGATTGGCAACATTGAAGAAAATAAACAATAATAGATGCTGGAAGGGCTGTGGAGAGATAGGCACACTAACACACTGTTGGTGGAGCTGCAGACTGGTACAGCCTCTCTGGAAAGCTGTGTGGAGAATCGTCAAAAAACTAGGGATGAGCCCACCAATTGATCCTGCTATTCCTCTCCTGGGTAATTTTCCAGGGGATTTAGAATCAGCACATTACAGTGACACAGCGAAATCGATGTTCATAGCAGCTCAATTTACAATAGCTAAATTACGGAAACAACCCAGATGTCCCTCACTGGATGAAAGGATCCAAAAACTGTGGTACATATATACCATGGAGTTTTCCTCAGCAATTAGAAACAATGATATTGCAGCCTTTGAAGGTAAATGGATGGCTATGGAAGAAATTATGCTGAGTGAAATAAGCATAACCCAGAGAACCAAGGGTTGAATGTTTTCACTCATCTGTGGAGGCTGGAGCTAGA
>PVKS010040449.1:0-16638 GCA_004027875.1 Aplodontia rufa | reverse complement strand
GAGGGTAATTGGGGGGGCACTCCTGGGGGTAATTGCAATATCCAGAATATATGCACATTTTATATTATTTTGTTAAAAACTTGTATGGTTGTTCAAAAATTAAAAAATTAAAAAAAATAATTGTAGCAGAATTTTGTTGATTAATCTAAGGTTAAGATTAATTCTCCTTAGGTTTTTAGCAACTGGTGTTTTCTCTCCAGCTGGAGAGAAAGCCCTTTGGTTGTGACATTCCAATCAGATGTCCTAAGGTTTTTTCTAACTGGCTCACCCAGGTCATACAGCTCACTTTAACCCAATGTCTATGTTCAGGGGATAAACAAAGCAAAACAAAAAGAAATGAATGCATTTGAGAGTTACCACTAAAGACAGGAAATTAAAGAATTTGCTATTTTAAAATGGGGAGTCATTGGCCAGCACAGTGGCACGCACATGCCTGTAATCTCAGCAGCTTGGGAGGCTGAGGCAGGAGGATCACACATTCAAAACCAGTCTTAGCAACTTAGTGAGGCCCTAAGCAACTTAGTGAGACCCTGTCTCTAAATAAAAATTTAAAAAAGGGGCCTGGGGATGTGGCTAAATGGTTAACCACCCCTGGGTTCAATCCCTGGTATTAAAAAATAAAAAATAAAAATAAAACTGGGGAGTCTTGAAAAAGAGCAAAAAATAAGGAGGTCCAGTTGAGTAAATAGATATAAACAACAATAATTCTAATGAAGGAAAAAATTGTACAACTGTATACAGAAACACACTTTCTCTAAAGGCTAATAATTGATTTAGTCACTTATATGTAATTTGTTATGAATACAATGTTCATTTCAAAGGTTAGTATTTCCTAATATTGTATAAACTCTTGTAATACTGTAAACTTAGTTGGAATAGCAGCATGTATAATGAGAGAATTTCAAGGTCGTAAATGTACTTTGAGACACAAATAAACACTGAATTGTACTGAATGCCGCATTTTTCCAGCATTTTTATGACATCGTAAATATTTTTGTGTCTAATACTGCTAATGAATTCCATAAAAGAATTTTTAGCCTACAAACATCATTGTTCAGCATTCTTCTTTTGGCAACAGTAATGAGGATTTTTACATGACTTAGCTAAAGTACATCATGGCTGGATAGTTATTTTAAAAATATTAAACAAAAATTTTATATTAAAAAAGAGAATTGGATTTTATTTGTATTGACTTGTTATCTTTCTTTGTTCACTTTCTTTTGTTTTGCAGTATTAAAAAATATTAGTATACTAAGTGGTATAATTCTACTGGCAAATCTTTGCTACCTTACATCATGTATGGGGAATGCATTTAAGTTACAACTGAGAGATTTTTCATATAGTGACATTAAACAAAAATTCTAGTTAGAGCACATTGTACTAATGCATGGATCAAAGCTGTTTACTGAAATTAGGAAACGAAACTTCAAATAAATCTCACCATCACCTCAGGTTTTGAAAAGTTAATTGTAAGTGTACACGATCTTAGAACTCATTATTAATTTTAGAAAAATGCTCCTGTCAGACAAAACACAAAAGTCTAATTCAGATGTGCCATTAACATTCCTTTCCACTGGAATGCATTACAAAGCATATCTCAGTGACAAGAAGTCCTGGTACCATAAATGGCAAGAAAATTTATAGATATAAATAATTTATATTTTGAACTCCCTCTAATAAAGAGGGAAGGAAAGTTATGTTCCTTTTGGTAGTCGCTCACCCTCTTTGAAATGTTTTGCTGGGCTTTGAATCCTAAAGGCAGAAAAACCCTTTCCCTAGGGTCAGATATAAGTGGCTCTGAATTAAACTGTCTTCTGTGGAAGGGTGTGGTTCTGAAGTTGGAAGAATATTAAGGCTGAAATGGTCTAAACTTCTGGAAACTTTCTGAGATGATGGAGAGAGATGAGTTCTTTTCTTACTGTCGTTTGATTATTTTTCATGAGACTGGTAGGGGATGTGATTTTTCACAAGATGTGGAGATATCTAAGAATTAACAGCCACAGAAGGTATGATGAGAAGTGAAAGAGGCAGAGTCCAAAGAACTGTGGCCTTGGTACTGGGGCAGAGGGTTCTGTGGCTCTGCTGGGAGGGGAGCAGAGAGCTGCTCCTTTCTGAATATCACATGGCTCAGAAAAGAAACATCTTGGCCCCAGCTCACTGCATTCCAGAACCACTCTTTCTCTCACTTTCTAGATATTACTGATTTTCTAGTTTGTTATGTGACCCTAAGAAGGGAAAATGTCCCTCCAAATATGACAAAGCTGAACTCCTCTCCACCCTGGGGAAAAGAATACACTGAGATTCAATTTAATTCAGCAAAATAAGGGCACTGTGACCTTTCCTACCACTGTGGTTGGAAATCACATCCTCTAGTTATTATTTGACTTTGGATAAGAATTTCGACCCAACAGACACCAATGACTAAAATTCCCTTTTGGTTGGCATATCTCTAAATATTAAAATGATTTCCCTCTTTAAATTTGATCATAATAGAGACAAAAAGAAACATTACTTACCCAGAATGCTTCCGCAAAAACATTAAAACCCCCTTTAATCACAATTAAATAATATGAAAATACAAATTATTATATTAGGAAGGGATTAAATGCAGAGTTAGATAAGGGTCACCTTCAAAGCATTTAATTTCGAAGCAACTTTATAGTTAACGAGAGAATGAATAGGTAGAGATAAAGTAGCCATCAGCACAAGAATGTCCAAAATTTTCAAATAATATTTTTGCAAATGGATACATTTAAATAAATCAGTTTTACTTTTTAGTGGTGAAAAGACAAGGAACTGGGAGAAACCTAAAGTTAGCTGGAATAACATTTATGCAACATAAGTTTCTCCATGGACCAGCAAGAGATTTTGGGGCTAAGGGACCTGCTTATACCACAGAGCATAACCATGCAATTTTTCCAGTACATTTTCCCATTTACTATTTGTTGTGTTTGGCTCTTAAAATCTTGAAGTAGCTTTTCAAATCCAGTAACATTTCAAAATGATTTTATAAAGAGTTAAAAGGAATATGAACAGCAAATCTTGACAATGTCTAAATTGTTAGGAGACGGGACTGGAATGGTGGCTCTCGGTGGTTACGGCGCTTGCCCGGCATGCGCAAGTACACGGGTTCAAACCCCAGCAACCCACGTACACAACTAAGTGTCAGAGCAAGGAAAGCCATGTGAAAAACTCAATAAAAATTGATTGTCTCTCTCTCTCTCTCTTACTGTCCTTCTCGCTTTAAAAAAAAATTGTTAGGAGAATGGTAGATGGGATGGTATCCAGTATTATCTCTCATGTTAAAAACCAATATTTCATGATTCAGATAAATTTGCATTAGTGAATATAAGTGTATTATAGGTGTAATACTAATTTGTTCCATTTATCCTCATAATATATATGACGGAAAATAGAGTATGTGCTGAATGTTCCAAACTAGCTATCTTTATTGAATATTCATCATGTTCCACATTCTAGATATTTAAATATTTTAACTTATTTGATCTATTTATCTTTATACCAACCCTAATAATCGTATCACTTTCTTTTTCTGTGGATGGGAAAGTTCTGGGGCTTGAACACAAAGCATCGTGCATGATCATCATGCAAGCACTCCACCACCGTGACACATTCCCAGCCCTGGACTCTGCAATTCTTCTTCCTACCCCCAAGTCGAGGACTGAACTCAGGGTCTTGGCATGCTAGGTGAGCACCCTGCCACTGAGTTAAGCCCTGACCCCATGGATCCTGCTATTTTAAGCAACCCTGAATTATATAGCAAGTGATAAATTACAATTGTAAATGTAGATTCTAATTCTAAAAACATATGTGATCCACTGTTGATAATGCACTTAGGATATCAACCCATAATAAAAATAGTAGTGAGTAAGCTGTAATTCACAATTCCTGAAACATGTATGAAACCTGCCACATAGGCCAGTCCTCACAAGTCTCTCCCTGCAATTTCATTCATCATTAATTTAATCATCACACATTTGCTGTATTTCCCCCCTAGGCAAGGCAATGAACCGTGGAAGATACAGTGGGAACCAGTCCTAATGAGGTCTCTGTTCTCATAAAACTTTTATTTATTATTTTCTTATATTAAATTAGAGAAACAAACAATAGCAAGTTAATAGACAAGGTAAAAAACATAGCTGCAGATTGTGAGAGGGAGCAAGAAGAACTGAAGTGCTATGATAAAGTGGTGAGAATTGTCTTTTTAAAGAATAGCTATGAGAGAAGCCAATTTGAAGCTGTTATCTGAAGCAGTAGAAAGAAGAACCACATCTTTCAATGCACTTATTTCCAAATTCAATTTACATGCTCATATAATTCAAAAGAGTGAAAAATTCACTCCCAGTAGACTGATGAATGTTCCCAGATATGCTGGTGATGATCCATACGACAAAATTGCATGATTTTTCATTCTGACCACATAGCTGCAGAATCTCTTCACAACTCCTTAACGAAAATAGGGAAGAAAGTGTCAGGGTATACTCACAGATGAGCAGGCTAAGCAGCAGAGAACACAGCATGAATTTTATCTGATTTGAAGAGATGATTCTCTAGATCCATAGGGGTGGGAGGTTGAGTGATTAAAATGCTGTTGTGATTTGCTATTCTTGATGTTGTTTTATATTGAAGTTAAAAAGTTAAAACATTTACAGATTAGCTGTAGCCTTCTGGGACCTGTTGCAGAGAATTCTGTCTGTGAGCAGCAGCAAAGGTACCAGGACACGTGTTGTGGAAACAGAAGAGGAGCCTGGGGAAAAAATGCCACCCATTTGCTCTTCCCCCTCTAATACACAAAGGATGCTTAGAAAGGTAACGGGGAACTGGAGATTGTTAACCAGTTTTCTTTATCAGGTCCTCCTACAAACAGAACCTGAGACAAGGATTCAAATGCTGGGAGCAATCAAGAAAGAAATGAGCTGGATAGGAAAGGGGAGTAAGCCAAGAAAGGGTGCAAATTCAGCTGAACTCCCAGACTCAACTGATCCCTCCTGGAAGTCTGGAACATGAGTTACCTCTCACTACCAGAATCCAGCTTCACGCTGCCGCTGCCCTGAGTTGGGAGCAGAAGTCAAGTCCTGGCACTTTCAGTTCTCCAGCCCACTCCAGTGGCCAAGGACCATCTTCAAAAGAAGGACTCAGGCGAAGTAAATAACAGCTGGTGGGCCAAAAAAATCTGGTTAAAAAATGCTCTATGGGGACCTGGGAACTGTACAAATAGGGTCTGCAATACTACCTATCAAATTGTGCATAAATTGACCCGATCACTCCAATGGCAATGGGGGAAGAAAAGAGGCTAGCAATGAAGTAAAGCTTCTGGATTAAGATGAAGCCACCGAAGCCTCACTGGCTTCACAGTGGTCATTCAGCCATCCTTCCAGGGAAGAGCAATGGTGCTCTGAATTTGAAACAGGGAGGGAATAAGATGTTGAATAAAGTAAACCGAGGGAGGGATGAAATTATAAATTGGACACTGGCTGAACAGATTATTGTTCTATGACTTCAATGTCTTTACATGCCTAAATGTAATAGATACATGTGAATGAGACATAGGTATGCTTTTCACAAATGATATAAATTGTCTGCCTCTGGCCCGGGTTAAAATAGCCACAGTAAATGAGAACTTGGGAACAGCCTCCGCTCTTCCCAGAAGTAAACACTAAGGAATATAAAAATTCAGAAAGGTGATAAGATATGACGGGTGTGATTAAGGAAATGGTAGAAGGGAGCATTTGGATCCCCCACTCATTCCCTTTTGAACAATCTTATCTCGCCAGTATATTAGGCAGATAACTCTGGAAGGTTGACAGTAGACTCTTACGGATTATGGGTGATGAATCCTCTTATTTTGTCAGGGTACCTGATGTGCAAAGGCTATGTTGGAAGGGCAACAGAGAAAGGGAAGACTCACACGAACCTCCACACCTGGCTAAGAATGCTTTTCCAATCCCATTTATGGAGTCCAGCCAGGAACAATTTGCCTTCTCCTGGAATGGAGTATACATTTGCAGTTTTGCTACAGGGATATTTTAATTTACCATCACATTACAATAGTATATTGAAGTGGGAATTGAAAACCCTCACAAATAAGTTGGATCCCCAAACTACTGGTATCTTGATAATCATCTCCTTAGAGTAAGATTCCCAGGAGGAACTAAAAACTGATTATCCCTCTGTTTATTATTAATAGAGACTGGTTGATGAACTCCTATCTAGCCTGGTCTGTGGAATTCCTGGAAATTCATACAACAATAAGCCCTAAGTTATTATTTCTCACAGACTCTGTCAATAAGCCAGAAACTTAGTGATTTTCAGGGCCCTTGGGCTTAGTAAACTCATCTTCCTTATCTGAGAGTCCTGATTGCTTATAACTGCAAAGCCACAAAAAATTGTTAATTGAAATTGGGATCCAAGTGGAAACCAGCATTAAAAAAGTTACACGGAGTGGTGTTACAGGCAGTCCTACTAAGTTCTTAGGACCCAACTATTGAAATTATATTGCAAATCTTTTAACCAGACTGTACACCAAACTGACACTTTAATAAATTTGGATAAGACTACCGAGCAGAGATCTCTGAGATTTTATATCTGCAAACAGCCTGAGACAGATGCTGATGCTGTAACTTATATGAAAGAATATTATCAGCAGCTTGTTATTGGATATTAATCAAAAGGACGCTCAACATAGAAAGGGTCAGGTAAATCTAAGGCCAGAACGACCAGTGATAACTTAGATGATGCTGTCAAAGGAGCATTCCAATAGGGAAAAAACAGCACATTGAAAATCATTTACTAAGTGGAAATAGTACTCTTAAGAGCAGCAGGAATCTGGGGGAATTTAATAGGTATATCAGAAACATCACTCTTGCAGATCTTGTGACCTTTTAGAGATTCCTTGCCTTCATTATTAAACATGCAGAACCTTATTCTTTGCAAGCTGAGAAAAGGTAGGCTTCTTCATCACTGATGGGAATTCACAATCTTAGGACCACATTGTTATTTGGAAATCAGCCACATATACTCAGCAGATGGTTAAATTTTGATGAGAAAAGGCAAGTGCAAGTTCACACAGCAGATAAAGCTGAGAGGTGTTTAATTAAAAGTGGAAGAGGAATTAGGGGTAGACCCTCTAAATAGTGTTTGAATATTTATAGACTTGGGCTATAGCCAAAGGCTTGCTATATTGTCAGGCAAATGGGCTCTAGAGGGGCATACAATGAAAAGTCCCACACACAGAGCATTTGATGTGGGTTCTTTATGGGAATTTAGTGCAAGAATTAAATTGATTCATGCAGATCCCCACCGATACTGCTGTCAGCAATGAAAGGGATTAGGAAATTAGGGTAGATGCCCACTAGTTCAGGAATGGGCAGGTGTGTGCTCATGGCCTGATTGACACCATGCTCCTCTGGCACCCAATGGAATGACTGATGCAATAAGAAATTGGCTGATGTCACTAGGAAGAGAATCGATATCTGCAAAGTTGATTATACTGAGATTCAGTAAATGGGTTACTGATTTGTAACTAGTAGTCCCTGGGGTCTATAAATGGGTTAAACTGGAATTGGCATAGTTTCTACTCTAGACTTTTCTTATCCTCCATAGAAAGTAATCTGAGAGAAATTAATTAAATTTTGAAAACAGAAAATTTTCTGCAGTCTCAGCCCACCTGGATATATTTCTTCTGAATAAGAAAAGAAAAAGGAATGAATTTTACAAATATCAAAAATCCAAAATAGAAATAAAAATACACACACATGCACATGCAAGAGTATCTGGACTTTAAACATTTAAAAAGTTTAGTTGAATTAGGTTATTGGAAAACAGGTAAGGGGAACATGAGGAACTGTTAGATTAGTTGTTTAATTGATTTGGTCCTCAAATAAACTATGAGGGGAAGATAGAGGCTCTGCTTTAGAGACTTCTGACATGAAGAGGTGGGATTCTACGTGCTGCAGTGTACATAATTATAATCCAAGGTACTCAGGAGGCTGAGGCAGGAGGATTGCAAGTGCAAGACCAGCCTCATCAACTTAGTGAGACAATGTCTCAAAATAAAAGATAAAAAAGGGCTGGGGATATAGCTAAGTGGCATAGGGCCCCTGGGTTCAATCCCAGAAAGACGCACGCGCACACACATGTGCACGCAGGTACACACACACGCATGGAGATGGGAGTGTGTAGGATGGGAAAGAATACAATTACACAGTTTTATATCTTTAATGACTAAAAATGATTGAAATTTTTGTTGTATCAAATGGTCCTATACCTGGATATAAATTTGACTATGCTTCCTGAGTAGCTTGGATTATAATGTAAAAGATACGATAGCCACGCTGTTAAAATACGATAGCATCTTTCTGAAAAGGTTCACGAATGAGTCATAACTGCAAGCATGCAGACAAATTAGAGCTATGAATGTATCATCATTACCAAATGGCCTGGAGAAATCTGCAATTTATTATCTGCCATATTCTACTACTTCTACCTAGGAGTAGAGTCAAGAAGAAACTAGGAAGCCTGCTCATATTGCTAACTCTATGGGCGAATAGGACATTTGAACCAGAAAAGGTTACCATGAGTGGAAATGAATGGAAACAAGGGGAAATAAGAGCCAACAGAATATAAGAATATCTTACAAGAGATTCATGACCTGAGACAAGAATGCCATCGTGCCATTTCCACAAGATATTCCAAAAGAGTGCTTAAGAATGAGAGATTAGGGCTGGAGCAGTGGCTTGGCGGTTATGGCGCTTGCCTGGCATGCGCAAGCACGCGGGTTCAAACCCCAGTGCCCACGTACCCAGCTAAGTGTCAGAGCAACGAAAGCCATGTGAAAAACTCAATAAAAATTGATTCTCTCTGTCTCTGTCTCTCTCTCACACTGTCCTTCTCTCTTAAAAAAAAATAGAGAGATTAACATTCTTAACAAGTTCTCTCCTATCTGGCACTGACTAGTCCGTGATCCAGGGAGGGTACCCAGAACTTACTTTCTTTGAAGAAGTGAAAATTGAATTTCTGTTGATATATGAGCTCTTGCTTAAGAAATAAGCCCAGAAGATACAGGGAAAAGAGGTAACATGAAGCACCTTGACAAGACAAATTTACTGTAGTTGAATCCAGCTCTCATCCAGTTTATTTCTTTAGACCAGAAGAACACGAGAAATTGAATAATTACTCAATTGGAACAGCATACCTGTCAACAATGATGACAGAGGGTTGGCGTCCTCACCCAGGAAAGACTGAATATCTAATCATTATATACTTTGATATATTTAAAATTTAGTTCAGGGAGTGCTGTAGGGCTAAGGTTATTTGGTGCATTTTTGAAAACACAATTGGTTATAGTCTATGTTACAGGGTGATGTAATAAAACCATTGGACATTGGTGTCGATTTCCAACTGTTCAGTACTTCAAATAAAACAGTACTGTCATTTCCATGACCCAATAAATTAGGACTGAAGGAAGAAAGAAATATTACTATATACCCCCCAGCAGGGATGGGTCAGCAGTTTTACATTATGTCTCCTTGATGTTAGGCTGTTATGGTTATGTCCACAGGCTAGACAGAATCCAAAATCACTGCACAAAGGCCTCTAGTCATCACCCTGGTTGTTCTGACTGTATGCACATTATAAAACATGGTTTCTGTTAAGTATGAGTGGAGAATGATACAGTGATTTTACTGATGTATAATATGCCAAGTATTCCTTTTATCTGTTACAGCTCTATGGGTAAAAAAGGATTTGTAGCTCAAAAAGTAGAATAAAATAAAAGTCATACTTATTATAGATAATGGCCTCCAGGATGAGAAAATATTTTTAGAGGCAAATTTGAAAACCCAAATGATTTCAAATCTCTTTCTTAAGGGATTTTCCACCAAAAATAAAAAAAAATAAATTTGCCCTTAAACTATTAAAAATGCCTCCATCAACACATGTTTCTAAAAATTTCAAATAACTGCAGATGGTAGAGTTTAAAGAGCTAATAAAAAAAATCAAAGAACTGTAAAAAGACATGATCACATTTAACATGCTTTATAGAGAGAATTCCTTTTATACAAATTCATGGTTCAAATCCTGGTGGTCAAAGGGCTTAGGAGCTTTATTATTTAATATAAAATAGTCTATAAAATAAAACCTGAAGAATTGTAAAAATAAGCATGTATCAAGGAGCTCTCAACTGAGGTTAGAAGGTGGGCTGAAATGAAAAGTCTACACCAGGCACACAATAGATTCTTTTTATCACCGGTGAACTTGAAGAAAAGAAAGGAAATCACATTTTTTTAAAGATGCAAGCAACAAACACATTAGTAGCAAGATTCCCAATGTTTGGAATGTTTTTAGAAGAATACATTTTTTGTTCCATCTAAGAAGAATCATGGTAAAAAAAAAAAAAAAATTCCGAAGTGCATAGACCCACTACTTCCTGGAATATGTTAATGTAAACCAACCAACTCTTGAAATAAGGAAGGAAATGCTTCTTTAACAAATTAACTTCCTTTAATTCAATAATTAAAGAGACTCACATGATTACAGGTGTTTCAGAGAAAGGAGGCAAAATGAAAATGAGGCTTTAATTTAAAAAAAAAGCAATAGCTAAAGTTGGGCATTGTGGCACATTGCTGTTAACTGAAGACACTCGGGCTGAGACAGGAAGATCTTATGTTGAAGTACAAGCTCAGAAATTTAGCAAGATTTTGCCTCAAAATAAACAATATAAAGGACTGGGGATGTAATTTAGTGGTAAAGTATCTCTGGATTTAATCCCCAGTATCAAAAAAGCAAAAAAACGGAAAAAGAAAAAACAAACAAATAACAACAACAACAAAAAAAAACAAGGGTAACAAACCAATAGTTAAAAATTTCCTCCAAGGAAGGATAAAATCCTTTGGATTTAAAAATCCAATAAGAGCAGAAGTGATTGTACAGCAGCTCAGGAGGCTGAGGCAGGAGGATCAAAAGTTCAAAGTCAGCCTCACTCAGCAACTTAGCAAGGAGGCCCTGAGGAACTTAACGAAATTCTGTCTCAAAATAAAATATAAAAAGTGCTGGGGATGTGGCTCAGCGGTTAAGTGCTCCTGGGTTCAACCCCCAATAACCCCCAAATAAAATCCAATAAGAGAAGGAATAAAATTGGTGGAGGGGGAAAGTTACCTAATCAAAATTTAGAATAACAAAAATAAAGAATATCTGAAAATTATTATGAGAAAAAGCAGATGGCCTACCAAAACAACAAACAAAGAAACCAAAATGCATACAAAATTAAGATCTAGATTAATATCAGACATTTCAGTAGAAACATTAGATTAAAAGTAAATTTAAAATATCATCCTCAATGAAATAGTCATTTAGGAATAAGAGAGAAACACATTTCCAGAAATTCATGATCTCATAAAGATCTTCAAAGCCAGAGCAAGAGGAATATAAATAAAATGAATCCAAATTTGAAAGGAAGTTAAATTGTCCCTGTTTGCAGATGACATGGATACACACACACACACACACACACACACACAGAAGCAGAGTCTCCACCCAAATAGTGCTAGAACTAATGAAGAAATTCATAATCAATGGAGTCAATGCAATTCCTACCAAAATACTAATGTACTAGTGCCATGTTTTATAGAAATTGGAAAAACAATCTTTCTTTCTTTCTTTTTTTTTTTTTTAGAGAGAGAGAGGGAGGGAATGAGAGAGTCAAGTTTTTTATTTGTTTTTTATTTGACCTTCATTTTTCTGAGTTATGTATGTGGTGCTGGGGTTTGAATCCGGGTCCTCGTGCATACCAGGCAAGTGGTCCAAACTCTGAGCCACCACTCCATCCCCTGGAAAAAGAATATTAAATGAAACTACAATAACCAAAACCAAAGCAATCTTTTTTTTTAACCCAGAGATGCTTGAACACTGATCTACATCCCCAGCCCTTTTCCATTTTTTATTTTGAGATAGAGTCTCAAGTTGCTTAGAGTCTCGTTAAATTGCTGAAGCAAGCCTCAAACTTGTTATCCTCCTGTTTTAGTATCCCCAGCCACTGTGATTACAGGAATGCATCATTACACCCAGTACAAAGCAATCTTAAGGAAAAAATAAAGAAAGGATCACACTAGTTGATTTTAAAATACACCTAAAGCTATAATAATTAAAATAGCATGATACTGACCCAAAAACTAATGGAATATGTTTTAGTTAGCTTTTTTTTTTTTTTCTGTGACTAAAAGACCTGACAAGAACAATGTTAAGAGGAAAAGCTTATTTAGGGGCTCACAGTTTCCGAGGTCTTGGTCCACGGATGGTTGTTACATACACCTCAGGGCTCCAGGTGAGGCAGAACATTATGGGTGACGAGTGTGGTGGAGGTAATCATCTCAAGGCATCACATCTTGAAGCAGAGAGAGAGATTCCACTCACCAGATGCAATATATATATCTCAAAAGTACTTCCCCCTGCCACACCCAACAGGCCAGCAGTTACAAGTTAATCCCTATAAGGGGACAAACTCACTGATTGGGGTAAGGCTCTCATAACCCAAATGTTTTACCTTTATGCGTTGTCTAACATACTGAGATTTTTGGGGGACACCTTTCATCCCAACCATAACAGAATAAAGTAGAAACCTCAGAAATTTGCCCTTAAATGTATTCCCAATTGGTTTTTTTTTTAAAGAGAAAAAGACAGTGAGAGAGAGAGAGAAGACAGAGAGACAGAGAGAATCACTTTTTATTGAGTTTTTCCACATGGTTTTCATTGCTCTAACACTTAGTTGTGTAAGTGGGTGCTGGGGTATGAACCCGTGTACTTGTGCATGCTGGGCAAGAGCTGTAACTGCCAAGCTACCACTCCAGCGCCCCAATTGATTTTTGATGTTGGTATAAAGAACAAAAAATTCGGAGACTGGAGGCATGGCTCAGAGGTTATTGCACTTGACTGGCATGCAGGAGGATGCAGGTTTGAATCCCAGCACCAAGTACACAATGAAGTGTTGGAGCAACGAAAGCCACTTGAAAAACTAAATAACATTGATTCTCTCTTTCTCTCTTTCTCAATGTCCTTCCCTCGTTAAAAAAAAAATGGGAAATGGATAGCTTCTTCAATAAATGGTACTAGGAAAATTGAATATTTACATGTTGAAGAATAGAATTAAGCTCTTATTTTATGCTGTATACAGAAAATATAGTCAAAATTGGTATTTAAGCATTGAACTATAAACTTAACAATTACAAATAAGAGACAAAAGTAACAGTAAATAAATTCATGCTATTCTTATCAAAGTAAAAAAAAAAGATTAATGCCATAAGAACAAATTATAAAACTAAAACACAAACAGACATGGGAAGAGGTCCATGACACTGGTCTGGACAATAACTTTTTGGATATGAAGCCAAAAGCACATAAAAGAAAAGTGAAAATGGACAATCATGATTACATCCAACAACAGTGTGTGCAGAGCAAAGGAAACAATCAACTGAAGGAACAAACAGAGGACGGGAAAATATTTGTAAACAATATATTAGACAAGGCGTTAATATCCAAATGAGTAAGAAACTCAAGGGCAGCAAACAAACTAATTTTTAAAATGGGCAAAGGACCTAATTAGTCATTTCTCAAAAGAAAACACACAAATATGCACTAGGTATAGGAAATAATGCTTGGTATTACTAATCCTCCAGGAAATGGCCATGCATATCACAATGAGATATCACTTGGACGTATGTTAGGGTGGCTATTATCAAAAAAGCAAGAGTCAAGTGTTGGTGTGAGTTTGCTATGGTTTAGGTATGAGGTGTCTCTCTAAAGCTCATGTGTGAAATAATGCAAGAAAATTCAGAGGTGAAATGATTGGGGTAGGAGAGTCTTAACCTAATCGGTGAATTGATCCACTGATATGAATAACTGGATTTGTAAAAGTTGGCAGTTAGGGTGTGACTGGAAGAAGTAGGTCGCTGGGGGTGTGACTTTGGGTTTAAATTTCGTGCTTGATGTGCTGAGCTCCCTGATTCCTGGTTGCTGAGTCCTGAGCTGCTTACTGTCCTCTGTCAAATCCTTCTGGGTCAAGAGCTGTGAAGTTGGCCAGCTGCAGACTCAGTCTCTGAACTGTGCCAAAGTAAACCTTTCCTTCTTTAGAACTGATCTGGTCAGGTCTTTTGGTCACAGCAACGCAAAAGCTTTCTAAAACAAAATATATAAGAAGGGAAGTAAAATTTCAGTTACAGGGAATAAATTGAAGAGATCTATTGTACATGATGACTATAGTTAAAAATGTGTTGTATTTTGAAAATTACAGACATTTAAATGTCACAGAAAAAAGGTCACAGAAAAAAATGATAAGTATGTGAGGTAATGCCTTTATTAAGTGGCCTGATTGAACCATTTCACAACATACACGTATTTTAAAACAGCATGCCATGCTGCAGATGATTAATATGTATAATTTTATTCATTAATTAAAAAGCAAAAATACTTTAAAAATCTTCCAAATAATATATTTCAACAGGAATAAAAGACAGGTATAAGTTGGATATGAGTAAAGGATAAGCAAAGAAATCAGTAAAACATATTGACAAATTTAAATGAGTTTTGAATTGAATAATAAAAATGAATGTACTTAACAGTAGTCTGGAATTAAATTTTCAGGGAACTGTATATAATATCAGAGTTGAAAGAAATTTCTAAAGAAGTAACACTCCTTAACATTCTAATTTGGTACAGAGACTGAATAGAGATATTAAATTTGTTTAGACTTTGTGGAAAAACTTATATATGTGTGATTTTTTTATACAAAATAATATGATATATAGATTTCTATCTGTCAGAGAAAAGATAGAATCAGTAAAATGTGGTCAAAGCAACAAAAAAAAGGAGAAGGAGATGTAAAAATACTACATAAAATGTCAGGTGTAGATTTTCCATTTCTAAAAACAGTAACTATATGTGTATTAACAGACATTCAATTTTTATTGTTAAATTTTTCCTGTTGAAATGACTTTTGATGGGTAAGGATAAAAGAGAGATGTGAACAAAGTCATCATATCACTAAGACAAGATTGCAAAAGTTGCATACAAATGATCAGTGTTTGGACAGCATATTTCAAACAAATATAAGTTAACAGTATTTCAAGAATTATGATCAAATCATATTTTATTAAAATCTTTCCAAGATGGAGAGATATTACTTTTTCTTTTCTTATTGAGTTGAGTTGTACAATCATAAATGAATATAAAGTTACAACAAGATATGCATTTGTCCTAAACCATATTTACCCCCAAATTGCCCACACTCAAGTCTCTTGATTCTTCTATATTATGCCACTACATCAAATATAAATTATATACATATATATATATATGTATGACTGTGAATTTTACAGAATTAAATGATTGCATAAATGTTTTTTGACTTCTCGGGGGGCTGAATAAAATTATGCTACCATGTTGATTGTCTCCCTAGGTTCCTCCCTATCTTCCATCCCTTTCCCATTCCCCACTTCTTCCTCTCCACTCCCCCCTACATGTCTATGGTTCCCCTAGATTATGTATTGCTACGTCCTTGTTGGATCCAATACTTGAGCTTGATTACCTTTCACTTATGCCTGGATTAAACCTAGCCTCCAAAAATGAGTGAAAATATTTGACCCTTGAGTCTCTGGGTTTGGCTAACTTCCCACAGCATGATTTCTTCCATTATCATCCTTTTATCTTCAAAGGCTGCAATATCATTGTTTCTAATAGCTGAGCAGAACTCCATTGTGTGTATATGTATAAATATAAATACACACACACACACACACACACACATATATATATATATATATATATATATATAGAGAGAGAGAGAGAGAGAGAGAGAGAGCTTTTGATCCATTCATTCAATGAAGGGCATCTGAGTTAATGTCCATAATTTAGCTATTGAAAATTGAGCTGCTATGAACATAGATTTGGCTATGCTTCTGTAATGTGCTGATTCAAATTCCTCTGAGAAAATACCCAGAAGAGGGATAGCTGGTTTGTAAGGTGGATCCATCCCCAATTTTTTGAGGAGTCTCCACACTGTTTTCCACAGTGGCTGTATAAATCTGCAATTCCACCAACAGTGTGCTAGTGCTCCTATCTCCCCACAGCCCCTCCAGCATTTGTTACTGTTTTGTATTCTTCATCTTTGCCAATCTGATTGAAGTGAGGTAAAAACTTAATGGAGTTTTAATTTGCACTTCTCTAATCACTAGTGATTTAGAACACTTTTTAATGTATTCATTGGCTTGTTTGATTTCCTCAGTGGAGAAGTTTCTGTTTAGCTCTCTGGCCCATTTATTGATTAGGCTGTGTTTTTTTTTTCTTGAGTGATTTGTAAATTTTGGGTATTAGTCCCCTATTGGAGGAATCACAGGCCATGATTATCTCCCATTTCATGGGTTCTCTCGTGTCAGTTTTCATCAATTACTTGGCTGAGAAAAGCTTTTTAATTTAATGGCATCCCATTCATTAATTCTTTTTTTTAATTTTTTATTTTTGAACAACCATACAAGTTTTTAACAAAATAATATAAAATGTGTATATATTCTGGATATTGCAGTTACCCCCAGGAATACCCCCCTCCAATTACCCTCTCTTATCCCACCCTTC
>PVKS010040448.1:0-16627 GCA_004027875.1 Aplodontia rufa | reverse complement strand
GGACCCTGATTCACCTGCAGAGGTGACTAGGGTCTCACAGTCTGTGGACCCTGATTCACCTGCAGAGGTGACTAGGGTCTCACAGTCTGTGGACCCTGATTCACCTGCAGAGGTGACTAGGGTCTCACAGTCTGTGGACCCTGATTCACCTGCAGAGGTGACTAGGGTCTCACAGTCTGTGGACCCTGATTCACCTGCAAAGGTGGCTAGGGTCTCACAGGGTGTGGATTCTGATTCACCTGCAGAGGTGCCTACGGTCCCACAGGTATAGATCCTGATTCACCTGCAGAGGTACCTAGGACCTCACAGGTGTGGACCTGATTCACCTGCAGAGGTGCCTAGGGTCTCACAGGTGTGGATCCTGATTCACATGCAGAGGTGCCTAGGGTCTCACAGGTATAGATCCTGATTCACCTGCAGAGGTGCCTAGGGTCTCATAGGTGTGGATCCTGGTTCACCTGCAGAGGTGCCTAGGGTCTCACAGGTGTTCATCCTGATTCACCTGCAGAGCAGCCTAGGGTCTCACAGGTGTGGATCCTGATTCACCTGCAGAGCAGCCTAGGGTCTCACAGGTGTGGACCCTGACTCACCTGCAGTGGTGCCTCAGGTCTCACTGGATGTGATTCACTGGGCTCTGCCACTTTCAGCCAAGGACCTGCAAAACAGCCCAAGGACAGGGCTCCAGAAGTTGCCTAGTGGAACGTGAGTCCTGCTGTGCAAGAGGGTCCTCTTCTTCCTCCCTGAGTGTTCTGAGGCCAGCTTTAGTGGAGCAGGAGAGTAGAGATGGGTCTGGGTTGCAGCCTGAAAAGCCAAGGTCATTTTCCTCTTGGAGAACTAAAAACTCCAATTTGCCAGCAAAATCTAGAGACCAAAGGCATTTACAGCCTATGTGTCTGCTGAAAGGGAACGAGATTCTGCACAATAGTTGGAAAGAGAATGGGGTCATGCATGTGCCACCCTGGGCAGGGTACACAGGGTCCTGCTTCTTTCCTAGCAGTAATAAACAATTTTACATCTGTAGAGAAGCCTCTGAAAATAGTCACAGCAATGATTACAAAGCGACCTGTGGGAATTGGGGCTAAAGGAGAGCTTACTTTTCACCTTGAAATGTTGATGTTTTACAATGCACATTAAGAAGAAGGGTGAGAGGACTGGAGCAGTGGCTCAGCAGTTGGAGTGCTTGCCTGGCATGTGCAAGGACGTGGACTCAAACCCCAACATCACATATATAACCAAGTGTTGAAGAAACAAAGGCCAGATGAAAAATAAATAAAATTGATTCTCTTTCAAGAAGGAGGAGCAAGAGGAAGAGAAGGAGGGGAAAGAGGAGAAGAAGAGGAAGAAGGAGGAGGAGGAGGAGGAGGAGGAGGAGGAGGAGGAGGAGAAGGAAGAGAAGGAGGAGAAGGAGAAGGAGGAGGAAAAGGAGGAGGAGGAGGAGAAGTAGGAGGAGGGAAGATGAGAGGGGGCAGCCTCTCTGGTGGATAGCTCATTGCTCCAATGGCCTCTGTTGCACACATTGCATACTTACAGCACAATGCTCTTGCTCTCACAAGAAGGTGCTCAGAGGTGCATCCTGTCTGAGCCCGCAGCCCTAACTCAAGCAAGGCTGACCCTGATGCCCCTGTAGAGTGGCTTTCAGGGTAGGCTTCCTCCAGCCCCTTTCCCCTGGTGAAGATGCAGTCACTGGGGACTCAGAGGGTTCTGCCCTCACCAGAGGCAGGGAGCAGATGGAATAGATGTCATTTGACAGGGGCGTGGGAGGGACAATGACTAGGAAGTGCCTGGTGAGGAGGCAGGAGCCCACTCAGTCCACAGTTCTGCTCTGAGTCCTTCCCCTCTGCCTCAGCATCCCCAGCACAAGTCATCTGAGTTAATGTATACAGAAGTGTCTGCACCAGATCAGGCACAGAGTAAGCCCCTGACACATGTTCACTTTATCCTTGGACACTGTGTAGATGGCTCCAGCCCCATCCTCCTTGTCCCTGCATGGAGCAGAACTTGGCTCTGGGTGGGCCAGGACAAGTCATCTGCAGTACCCTACCCTGCTTTCCTCCCTGATGCTTCCCTGTCACCACAGACTCACAATGACCTGCAGCACACATACACAGTGTCCATTTCCTCTGGACAGTGTGGGCTTCCTGGAGACTACCATGCCCAGGCAGGTGCTGGGCAGGACTCCTACATACCCCATCAGAGCCACCTGCTGGGGCTGCAGCCCACAGAGCCAGCCTGGCTCCCAGCAGACAACAGCCCTCTCACACCAAGGCAGCTCCCTTTGCTTTTAGAGTTCATCAGCATCAATGCAAGGTTTTCCAAGTTTCCTTCGTGTTCTCTTGCCAGGCTCTATGGGGGAGACCTGCTCACAGGGCCTCTACCCAGAGCATCCCAGTCTGCCTCCTTCTCTGGTGCTTTTTCCCCCTGTGCTGTGACTGCATGTCTGAGTCCAGCCTCTGACTTCAGCAGCACCTTCTCTGAGAGCCTCTCTCACAGGGGCTACGGCAGCACTAGCAGAGCTCTGGTCACCCACGCATTGCTCCTGTCCAACATTGGGGGCAGCTTTGCAGATGCAGCACTGAAGTTATTGACCTGGGTCACAGCTGTCCACTGGGGCAGCTCTCCAAATACAGTACTGAAGTTTTTGAGCTGGGTCCCAGCTGTCCCTTGGGGGCAGCTCTGCAGCATGGAAGTTATTGATGTGGTGAGTCCCAGCTGTCCACTGGGGCAGCTCTGCAGATGAAAAATTGAAGTTATTGACCTGGGTCACAGCTGTCCCCTAGGGGAAGCTCTGCAGCACTGGAATTATTGACTTAATAAAGAACTACCCGCTGGGAAACTCTAGGACCCAGAATTTGCCACAGGAATTGGTTGATGCCAGGGCCCCTGGATGAGCAGGAAACACCTGGTGGAAGAATAGGTTGGTGACTCAGCCTGAGCAAGGGAGGGCAGATGGTCTCCCCCTTGCCAAGCTTTGCTCCAGCTCCCTTGGTGGTTGGTTTGTCTATGTTCATGGACCTAGCAGTAAATCCAGCTGGAATTTCTGGGTCTCATTTCTGTTTGGTGGACACAACTTGAGAGGAACACAGAAGGCACCAGATCAGTGAGGGACCATAGCCCATGAGCCACCTGCCCCAGGCATCCCTGGAAGAACTTGGCAACCCAGATGGTGGGAAAGGTCAGCTGGAGCCTGATGGAAGCCTAGAACCTTCCAAGGTCTGATGAACTCTCCTCGGAATAGTTCCAGGGAGGTGGAGCTCCTGGGCTGCCGGGGGCAGGAAAGGCCAGGGCTTGGACGGCAGCTCCAGGAGAAGGGGGAGGCAGTAAGCACGGCCCAGGGATATGGAGTATGGGTTCAGATGAAAACCTGTCTTCAAGTCACCTTCAGCCCAGCCTCCCCTAAGCCTGACCCAGTGCAGCTCCAGAATGGACATGCCATGGTGAAGCCTCAATGCCCTGGACACCTTTCTTCCAGAAGCTGAGAGCAGATGAGCTGCCAGCCACCACTGGCCTGGAACATGCAGGATCAGTCTGCCCAACTGGTGCCAGTGAGCAGGACCCCTTCCCCAGGGAGGAGCATGAGTGCTGGCTGCCCAGGATAAGTGCTCTGAGATGATGTCCATGGGATCATCGACAAATATGAATGAGAAGGAGATTGCAGCAAGCCAGAGGTCAGAATCCCATTGGTTCACAGGTGGCATAGGACATTGATTAGAGGTGGTCACCTGTACTACTTGTGCTGAGAGTCATGAGAAGAAGGAGGAGTTTTCACTGGGTTATTTATTACCTTTACAGCATCTGGACGTCTCCAGAAACCCACCATGAAAAGTGGGAATGAGCTGGGTGACTGTGGTCTCCTGCCTGTGCCAACATCCACCACATATTCCATGACTTCACATTTCTGACATTCAAATCCTCCTGAGGGGAGCCAGTCCTCAGTGCACCTACATTCAGTCAGGCTGAATGGCCATCCACAGGTAAGAGTCTGTGGGAGGCATGGACCTACAGACTCAAGGCATAGACAAGGGGCCAGGTGAGGGGAGGAAGCAGAGATTTCAGCCCTAGTGGGGAGGGGACATGAGGCCTGGAGGGAGGGGCAGTGTGCAGGAATGTGGAGGGAGAAGAGGGGACAACAAGGACTGGGAAGGACTGGCTTGGGAGAGCACTGCCTGAGTAGAGTGGACAGGACCCTGGAGAAAAACCAGGGAGGCCCTGAGGACAGGGAAGGACTGGGCAGGGCAGGCTCTGGAGGGCACTGCCTGGGGAGAGTGGACAGAACCCTGGAGAAAAAACAAGGAGGGCCCTCAGATACAGACAAATGGCAGGTACCAGGAAGAGGATGATGTAGAATCTAGGGATGTATGGACTCAGATAGGGACATGTGGCAGGATCTGGAAGAGGATAACGCAGGATCTCAAAACATGTGGACTCAGATGGGGACAGGTACCAGGGAAAGGATGATGCAGGATCTAGGGAGGTGTGGACAGCATCTGAGTGAGGTTTGGTGAGAGTACTGGGGAAATCACAGGGAGCAGCTGAGGGGTACTGAGGAATGCTACGGCTGGTGGCACCCTATGCCCAGGAGGGAAAAGGGGTGGCACTGCAGCCCAAGGAGAGTGAAAGATGAGGAGGGACTGAGGGTAGCTGGGGCCAGAGGCCCACTGTGCTACTAGGAGAGACAGAAGGTGGTGTTGAGGTGCAAGAAGAGGGAAGAGTGACAGTCAGTCAGGATAAATCTCAGCAGAACATGGGGCTTTGCTTGGGGACAGCTCAGTTCAAGAGACAAAGAGGGCAGAGGAGTTGACCCAGGGTGAGGGACAGCAGGACTCCTGCAACTAAGAAGAAACCTCATCCCTACAGGACCAGAGAAGACATGGATGTCTGCTGTATCCCTCAGGCTTTCACATTAAACCCTAAACCCATCCATCACTGACCCCTTAGACACAACCAAAGATGTCCTGCTCTACCAGAATCACTAACCCCCAATAACCCCCAGATCCCAGTCTATGGAGCCACAATCCCCAGGAACATATCTTTTCCAAAAGAACCCCTGGAGCAGACCTGACCTGATCTCAAGGCCCCTGGCTACCAGGTGTCCTTGGCCCCTCAGGCACCTGCTCAGTCCCCTCCTTCCTTAGTGGACACCAGGGTGTAGAGAGGGGGCTGAGGCCCAGGGTGCTGACCTTGGCTCCATTGGCCTGGGCTAGCTGGGCTGGACACTGTATCTACCTCCTCCCTGAGGCCATGTTATCCCATACATGGATTGTGCTCCCTCCCCATCCAGTGGGTTGTGGAATTACACTACTTGCAAGATTTACCAACCCACAAGTAGTAATCACCAGAGCCTGGAGGATGGTCAGGACCAGGAGTGGGCTGGCTGAGGTGGGCCACATCCTGGGGACAGAGCCCCCACTACAGGCTTTTGGTTCATCCTTCCCAGAGGGAAACCCCAAGAGCCATAGGCTTAGACAATCATTTCTGTTGAGCAAGATTGGATAGTGTCCAGTGTATAGTCTAACCCTCTCAGAATATGCAGATCAACTCTTTTGGTTATGGATTTGTGAAAACTAATAGTTCTTGCAGCCTGATTTTTTCAAAAACAGCATGTTCTCCCTCAAATGAAAGAATACCACCAAACAACAGAGCAGTGGGCATCCCATTCTTCAGATGGTGTACAGGTCTTACCCTTGCCTGAGATCACCCTGGATGGGCCCCAAGCAGCCTCTTCCTGGCATTCAATTTTCCAGGCAAAGTCTATTGATTTCCTGAGCAGCTTCACAATCTTGATTTTATGTTTCAGTATTATATCCTGCCTGGTAAGTAGGAAGATTTCCTGCCACACTTCTGCCTAAACTGAAGAAGTTCTGACACATTCCTGCCTATAATTGAGGAAAGAGTCCTGCCACATTCCTGCCTGGTACTGAGGAAGGAGTCCTGCCACATTCCTGCCTGGTACTGAGGTGTCCTACTGAGACAGGGAAAAGTTAGGCAGTCAGAGTAGTTAGAATGTCAATCAAGGGAAAACCAGTTCTTTTTCTTTTAAGATCAGTTCGACACCCCCAGTGATAGTAAGGATACACAGCACACTGTGTATGTGTGCTGCAGGTCATTGTGAGTCTGTGGTGACAGGGAAGCATCAGGGAGGAAAGGTGTGTCCATATGCAGATACTCCCTTCTGCTAAGCAAGACTCCACTTCCTTCTATTTATGATGAGGTGCAAACCAAAGACTGGACTCAACCAGAACTTCCTGTCCCATGTCTGAGGTTTGGGGGAAGGGAGAGGATGACCAGTGGAAGGGAGAGCATCCTATGAAAAGGGCAAACCTGACTCCCTATTGGGCTCTGTCCCTTTCTCCCACTCTGGGGAGTCTGCTCTTTTCCTTATGCTTTGCTTTCTATTAGTTTCTTAAAATAAAGTCTGTCTACTATGCTTGCCTTGATGTTCCTTGGTTTCATTCTTTGACTCTGAGAGGACATGAACCCAACACCCACAAAATCGGCATCAGATGGGTGCATGTTGGGATATGCATAAGATCCACTGCAGTAAGCTCCCTGCAAGGCACAGCTTGCATCTTTCTGTTTCTTTCTTTCTGGACAACAATAAACTGAGCATCCATCAGTCACTTAAACATGATAAGCACAACTGCCAGTTTTAAGTCTGAGATGACAGGTTTCACATCCTTTGATAGTTCCTAATCCCCTGCCTTCAGGTCAGGCATGTTAGGCTCTGTAACGATCATTTCCAATTTCTCTATCCTGGCTCAGAGTGTGCCTGGCATTAGTAGACAGTTGCCGCTGATCTTGGTCAACTTTGGATTCAAGGAGTTGAGTGAAGGAGTGAAGCAACTGAGGGATTCTGGCCAGGGCCACTCCCTGGTGGATCTCAAATGCTTCTCTATAGACCTCCTCTCCTGACACTCTTTAGGGGTATCCTACAAGTAATCAATCGATTGGACAGTACTGAGCAAATGCCCCAGAAATATACACCTCTGTATGAGCCAAATTCTTCCAACAATGCTCATTCCTCCCAAGCACCCCCTTCCCTTGCTGATCAGACTCTAGCCATTGAGAAAAAGATATCTTACACAGAATAGCTCACAAGGAAGGGCCTAAGTCTCTTCTGTTCATAAACTAGGCCTTTACAAACTTGTAGGAAGATAACTCTGTGTTTTTTCCTGAATGGATAAACTCTCTTTGAACACCAGGCATGACTACCAGTCTTACAACTCAGGTGACAGGCTGGTTAGACAGGCAGGACTGATCTCCGTTTGAGGCAGAAAAAGTTAGGCAGAACAATGTGAGTTGATAAGGAGAAAATTAACTGATGGTCATCTTTCCTGAGAGGGTAAAGAGCATTCCACTGCCCTAAGCAAGCAGAGGTGCACATCAGCTTCACATCCCCTCACTAACAATGGCAATCCGGGGAGATCAATTTGACATCCCCCAATGCTAATGAGAAGGGTCCAGCAAGATGGCTTGAAATGCAAACACCCTTCTGCTAAGCAAGGTGCCACATTCTTTCTTTTGATGACTGAGGTGCAAACCCAAGGCTGGACCAGAATTCCCTGCACCTGTGTCCTAGGTACAGGGGCAGGGAAGCAATGACCAATCAAGGAGAGGACATCATATAAAAAAGGCAAACCTCACTGCCTCATAGACTCTCTCCCTTTCCCCACTCTGGGCAAAGTCTGCTCTTTTCCCTATGCTTTACTTTCTATAAAATCAAATCCATCTACTACACTTGCCTCAGTGTCCCTCGGTTTCATTCTTCAACTCTGGGAGGACACAACCCCAACATCCACAAAACCAGCATCACCTTCACCTAGGTATTGAGAATGTCAGTCCTGACTTGCTCCAGTTTCCTTTCTGTGAGAGAAAGGTGGTGTGTGGGACAGAGGAAAGCTTGAGACAACTGAAGGCAGCTGATTAGGGTGACTCTCCAGTGCTGGAAAAAGGTCTCTTGTCCCAAGTCTATCCCTGACAGCCCTCAGTGGTACCAGCATCAACCACTCTCTGTTTCTCTTTTATCTAACTGACTTGGCCCAGTGGTGGAGGGCACCCTCACCTGATGAACCTCAGATCCTGAGATGAAGTCTTAGTCTGGTCTAAGGTGTTTGGGAAGGAGGTGACCCATTAATCCCCAAAGCATGAGCCAAGCAGTCTTCTGAAATGTTTCTACTCTGTCTGTCCCTGATATCCACTTCTTAAACAGGGCCCCATTGTGAGAGAGACTGCCAAGATAGAGCTCCCCTAGCTTTAACACTGTTTCTTCTGTAACCTCCTCATCTGCCAGGAAGAAATCAAAAAGTTCTGTCTCAGAGAAAACCACTTCTCATCTCTCCTAGTCCAGGAAGCCAAATCATTTACCTTTTCTAGTGGGGAATCTCACCCAGAGCACTAACAGGCTTGCCTCCCACTTCAAATTGAGGAGCACAAAATAAAATCATACGCTGATGAGTATGAGAACCAAAGGAAAGGGAAACATGTAAGGCAAATTTTTAAAGGCACAACTAGTTGACAAATATCCTCCCTTAGACCCTGGTGCTCCATAATCTCCTTGACTCTTGTATGAGTAAGGGACAATTTTTATATCAATGTGCAGAGCCCTAGAGTCCATCCTACTGTAGGTCACTTTCCTATTATGTGTCATCATATTTGGAAGCTTCACAGTAGCCAAGGGACCAGTAATGCCAGCAAGTCTGGAATCCCTTAGGTCTTTGACTTGTGGCAAACAAAGACCTCTGCATTCCCGCTGGTAAGGCAGCAGTAAATCCAACAGGATATAGGGAATCTGCTGCCAAGTTTTACCTCAGTGTAAAAAATAGAAAAAGGAATAGTGATACTGGTGTAAAATAAGGTGGAGATGTTTATTGGGAGTTGTGGCTCTCGGGTCAATTTCACCTGCGCCGCCATAATGAGGGTGGGCATAGGAAGTGGCGGCCGGCCAGAATAGCAGGCAGGGAAAATGGTGTTGGACCTTCACCAGGTAACTGGTTTTGCTGGCTAACTGGAAGTTCATGATGGGGTAGGTCCTTCAGAGATTGGCTGGTGGGTCCTTCAATCCATTGGAGCTTGTCTGCCAGCATCCCGATTGGCTGTTTTTTCAAGGGCAAGTTGCCCTTTGCCCTGCCCCTTAGCCAGCAGGCATGGCCTCAGTGTCTTGGCTGAAGCCACACCCCCAGCCAGGGGCCATGATGCTGTGAAGTGTGGGCTAGCTGAAGCCACACCCCCAACCAGCCTAACAGTACCCACTCTGATGGAGACCTAATTTTCTTGGCCATCAGAGAAAAGTATAAACTGTAATATCATTTTGCATCTTAGTTTGTTTTGCAAAAGGGAAGGAAATGCCAGCTAGTTACCTGCATGTAGCCATCTAAAATACAAACTACATGAGCTAGTGCCTAAACCAGTTTGAGACCAGAGTGGGGGGAAAGGATTGAAGTGTTACTTTTAAATTCAAGTGTCTGTGAAGCCTAAGGGACTGTTTATTTTTTTCCTGCACTCTGAGATTCTAGCAGGAGATTCTAGATGGGAAGGATCTGAAAAGGCCAGCTGCTCCAGGTTCCAAGCCTTCAGAGATACTCAACAGGACTACATTCTTGTATTTTTGGGAATAATGTGCCAGGGACTCATCTTTAGGAAGCTGATAGGACAGGCCCTAGAACATCAGGAGACACCAATTCCTATGGAATTTTTGCTTCACTTCATTTGAACACAAAGAAGGAAATTGGAGAGATTCCATATAGATTTCCTTTATTCAAAAAAAAAAAGCCTTCCTAAGGCTTTCACAAGCTCTCATTCTTTCAATGCCTGGGCTAAAAATACCTCTGATTCAAAAGTGCACTCTGATCTGCTAAGGATATTTATACACTCCTTTACTAGAACAAATATGGCCATTTCGTTTTTGGGTTTTGAGCTTAATTTCACTGGTGAATTCATCTATCATTTTGTGCACCTAAATACATTTTTCAGTCAGTTTTGTGTTATCTATCTAGAGTTTTTAATTGTGGTTTTTTAATGCTGTCTTTATTCAAAAGGTCAATTATTCAAAGAAAGACTCTAAAGTCTGTTTCCTATTGGTTTTTTGTGTGCACACCTGTCTTATATGTTTGCATACACATGTGTTATATATTGTGTTCAACATGGTACCAAATTGGCTTATAGATGAGCACTCATAAATTTAAAAAGAGAAAATGGATCCAAATGACTTTTAGTTCACGTGACTTAAACATTTAAAAAGAGGTTCAATCTCAATCATTTAGACATAAGAGTAAAGATGTGTTTAAGATTACTAGCTCATATGTTTTTCTGGCTGGTCAATCAATAGAATGTTGGTTTCTGTAAATGCTTAAAGTGTAACATTCATTGCTTCTAGGATTCTTTTCTTCAGCAAAAAAAGATGGTTTATATTTATCTGGTATCCTGGTTTCATGGATAACCTAAAATTAACAGTTAAAAATGAGTAAATTAAATTTAACATAAATGGGATTAATCTCCATAAAATGTGTTTGTTAGAAGAGACATCTGATTGATTTGCAAAGTCAAAATGTTAAAACATCAACCACTAAGTAAATCTGAGAATCTTAGCTTCTTAGTTTCTATAAGGTAATATATTTGGGTTTATTAAGTATGTTCTTATGAATTCAATAAGGTTACATACATTTGGTTTATTAAATATGATTTTATAGATTAGTAACTTTAAAAATATAATTTAAAATTGCTTTTTCTGGGTCTTCACCAAAAGCAAGGTTATTAACAGTTAAAATTCTAACAGGTGTAATTCTATATGCAAAAGTAAAAAAGGTTTCAGCTGAGTATTAAAGTACTATAAATAGCATAAAATATTTGATCTTATTAGTAGGAGTAATTAGAAAGATTCAGAAATGTTATAAAGATTGTTTTAAAACAGTTTAAGAAAGAGTCATCGAATAGGAAAGAGATGTAAGAAAGTTATAGGTATGGAAATATACTTTGGTATGGAAATTAGAAAGAAAGAAATGTTTCTGGATGAGAAAGTATGCAAGTTACAGTGTCTAAGTAAGTTGCAGAAGGTTTATGGAAGGTAAATCTCAAAAGTCTGTGTGGGATTAAATTAAATATAATTGGCACAATTTAAAGTTATTTAAGGTTTCCCTTAAGTTCAAATATTAATGCACTGTTATGAAACAGAATCTAATTTCATATGTTACAGAAACAAGGGTTTCTTAAAACATTGATCCATTCTTATCAAGATAGTTCCTGCTGTTAGGTTTTATTATTTAGGAAAACTAAATCTTAAAGGAATTATAGTTTGTACCTGTTTTAAAACCTTTTGTTTTTTGTTTTTTTGAAGAGTGAGGGACAGTGAGAGACAGAATCAATTTTATTTAATTTTTCATGTGATTTTCACTGCTCTGAAGCTTCGTTGTGTACATGCATGGTGCTGGGGTACATAGCATACTTGTGCATGTCAGGCAAGTGCCATAGACACTAAGCCACCACTCCATCCCTGTTTTAAAACATTTTAAATGATTACTTCATAACATTAAATGAGCAATTGTTTTCGGTTATTATAATATAGCTGACACCTTAATATATGTGAATAGAACTATATTTAAGAACTAGATGTCTATCTGAGCTTTGTTACATAAGTTTTTAAAATAAAATTTATGTAGCGCTACAGACAAGGTAAACAGCATACTCTCTTTTACACATTGTAGTTGATATAAAAGGGTCACACTGCCATTTCAAAACCTGGATTGCATCTGTTTGCTTTAACTACATAAATGGTTTATTGTTATACACCAGATAATAAGTCTACTCTGAACACAATATTTCCTAAACTTAGAAAATTTTAAAGCCTATGCAGACCAATGATTATTGTTATTATGGGTTCTAAATTTTTCTTCAAAATTAATCTTAGTTAATATAAGGATATATGTGTAATCAATATTAGCTTTTGTTGTGTATTGGATTTATTCATGTCTTCCAAGTGTATACTAAATCTTTCAAGGTGTAAAACTTAGGACAGCATTTTACCAAGTTGATGTTTCCAAACTAAACTGGTTTGTAACAATGATCTCCTTCAGGTTTATATGGAAACAACAAATTTAATTAGAGATTTATTTATGTCATTTAAGATTTTGTAGTTGGATAGAATAACCTGACTCTTTACACTGGGATAAAAATTTAACTGTATTTTTGGAAAGTAATAATTTGTTTAAAGATTAGCAATGTGGAACATAAAAATATTTTGCTACCCTTTCCACAAAAAGGATCCCTCTTTGCTTTTGTTTGATTGATGTTTGAGATATAAGGTTGTAGGTTAACTAATACTTATATAGACTCAGGGAAACCCTACTGTCTTTCTGGAAAAACTCAGGGAAGCATTGAGAAAACACATCATCATGGACCCTGAGTCCATAGAGGGCCACATAATTTCAAAGAAAAAAATTTATCACTCAGATAACCCCAGACATTTGGAGGAAGTTACAAAATTGGCATATGGCCCTGTTCAGTCTTTAGATAACATCTCCCAGGTTGCAACCTCCGTCTTTTATAACAATGATCAGGAGGAGAGGAAAGAAAGGGAACACAGAGACTGGAAAAAGCTGAGACACTAGTTAAATCCCTACAAAGAGTAAGCTTCTGGGATAATAAAGCAGAGAACTGGAGTGGACCCCATGATGCAAAAAGGACTTGTTTCCATTGTGAAAAGGGGGGACATTACTTGTAGTAATGTCCACAGGACAAGCAATCACCACCAAGGCCCTATCATCTGTCAAAGCAATCACTGGAGGAATAAATGTCCCCAGGGACACAGGCCCTCAGGTCCACAGTTCCTCACATAAGCCTGACAGGGCCAAGTTTGGCTTTAATGGCTCCCATAACTCCTAACACCATGCATAAACCCCAGGTATGCTTCTCCATAGGGGGCCAAAAGGTCAATTTCCTCTTGGACCCTGGTGCTAGCCTTTCCATACTGGTCTCTTACCCCGGATTCCATCCTCTAATACTGTCACAGTGCAAGGAGTGTCAGGAGGGCCTGAAACTAGAAACTTGACTCTCCCATCCTGTAAATGGGACAGGATGATGTTTTCTCATGCATTCCTGATAGTCCCAGACTGTCCTACCCCTTATTAGGGAGAGATTTACTTTCAAAGATCCAGGATTCCATCATGATAAATCTAGAGCCCCTATACTTGCATCTATTAAAATGTGATATAAGCCCTGAAGTATGGGGCACTAAATAAAGAATTAAGCAAACAAAAAGTGCAGTTCAGTTAAAATAACCCTATAGTATCCCTCTGACTTTCCACGCCAGAAGCAGAAATATGGCACCTACTCCATAGCCTTAAGGTAAATAATGAAGCAGACATTCCCCTCCACTCTGTGATGCCTAATACTTATTGATGGATATGGAAAATTACCAGAAACCACTCAGCCAGGCAGTAAACCCCCTACCCACTATTTCAAAATCTACAGACTTGGGCCCTCATCGGAATCTATTGCCTCAGGCCCTTATCAGAGGATCCCCAACCTACTGAAAAACCCAGCTTAACCATAAAACTTGCACCTTGGCCTCCTTCCCCCTCATTTCCTCTATATCTACCCCAGTCTGTAAGCATCAGAGGGGGCCCAGCCTCCACTAGGTCCTCCCTCCACAAGTTTCCCCTGAATAAACTTGTGCTACTGTTGAGCCGCTGTTCTCTCTCTTTATTTCCTTCATTTTTTTTTCATCTCTTTTCTTACATTTAAACTTTTTCATTTGAGATCCTATCTACTGCTGGTTAGTTTACTGTATTAGATGTCTTTTTCTGTATACTCCCAGTCTCTCAATTACAATACATGTTTGTCTTTGAGGAGCCAAGTAACAGACCTGGTTCTCCCTCTCTTAGACTCAATGTTAATTTTCATTCTGACATTAACTTTTTGATATCTTAGTCCAGCTGATTTATTCCAAGTTAAAATCTGTTGAACTCCCAAATGTTATGAAGATGGAGCCACCCACAAGAACTCCAGACAGCTTTTATCATGGACTCCTTGATTGACCTGAACATTCTTAGAAGGAAACCCAAACTTCTTGCCCCTCTTTTCTCCCTCTCAGCCTGAAGTACCCAAATTGTGGTCATTGCCCAATTTCCTGTCTTTTACATCAGTAACAGTTAATTAATTAATTAATTAATTAAAGGGGGTAATGAGACACAAGGGGAAAAGGTAGGCAGTCAGAGTAGTTAGAATGTTTGAGTCAATCAAGGGAAAACCTGTTCTTTTTCTTTTAAGATCAATTTAACATCCCCCACTGCTGGCAAAAAGGGTCTGGCAAAGTGGGTCCAGATGCAGACACCCCTTCTGCTAATTGAGGAATCACATTCTCTCTATTGATGCCTGAGGCACAAACCAAAGGCTGGTCCCAACCAGAATTTCCTGCACCCATGTCCTAGGATTGGGGGAAGGGAGGAGATAACAAATTGAAGGGAGAGCATCGTATAAAAAGCACAAACCTGACTTTCTCCTGGGCTCTGTCCCCTTCTCCCACTCTGGGGGGGATGCATTATAGTCATACATTATAGTGGTGTTCATTTTGACATATGCATCCATGTATGGAATATAATTTGCTCCATTTTAATTCCAATACTTCCACTTTCCTTCCCTTCTTCATCTCACTATTTCCTTTCCTCTGCTGGTATTCCTTCTGTTTGCTTGTCTTTTGATTCATGCCTTATAGATGAACATGAAGTGGGTTATGTTCATCTGTGTACATAGCATAATTTGGTCAATTTTGCTGTGCAGTTTCTCCTTTTTCCCATCCCTCCTCCCTTCCCTGAATCCTCTTCCTCTACTCCATTGACTTTACCCCCTTTAATATGTCCTTATTGCTCCCCACCTTCTGCATATGCGAGAAGACATCTGAGTCTAGCTTATTTCACTTAACATGATGCTCTCCAGTTCCATCCACTTACCAGGAAATAATTTCATTCTTCTTTGTGGTGAGCAAAACTCTATTGTGCATCTATCCCACATTTTCTTTAACTATCCATCTGCTGATGGGTACTTTGACTACTTACCTATCTTGGTCTTGTGAGTTGTGCTGCTATAGATATTGACATGTCTGTATCACTATGGCATGCTGATTTTAGTTCTTTTGGATAAATACCAAGGAGTGGGATAGCTGGGTCATATGGTGGTTACATCCCCAGAGTTTTGAGGAGTCTCCATACAGCTTTCCAGAGTGGTTTTACTAATTTGCAGTCCCACCAGTAATGTGGGATTTCACCTTTCCTCCACATCATCTCCAGCATTTATTATAATTTTTGTATTTTTTTCTTGAGAAATTTATTATTGAACAACCATACACAATTTTAACAAAATAATATAAAATGTGTATAGATTCTGGATATTAGAATTACCCCCAGGAGTGCCCCCTCAGTTACCCAACCTTATCCCTCCCTTCCCCTTCCCACAATATCTCTAAAAAAAAGTATTAGGTTGTATAACATTACACCTTATCTGGATTTAACACATGGTAATAGACCACCTTTCTCACTCGCCAGGGTCTAGATCCAGCCTCCACAGATGAGTGGAAACGTTTGATCCTTGGTTCTCTGGGTTAAGCTGATTTTACTCAGCATAATTTCTTACATAGCCATCCGTTTACCATCAAAGGCTGCAATATCATTGTTTCTAAATGCTGTGTAAAATTCCATGGTATAAATGTACCACAGTTTTTGGATCCATTCAACCAGTGAGGGACATCTGGGTTGTTTCCATAGTCTAGCAATAGTAAATTGAGCTGCTATGAACATAGATATTGCTGTGTCACTATAATGTGCTGATTCTAAATCCCCTGGAAAGATACCCAGGAGTGGAATAGCAGGGTCGTATGGTGGGCTCATCCCTAGTTTTTTGAGGATTCTCCACACTGCTTTCCAGAGGGGCTGTACCAGTCTGCAGCTCCACCAACAGTGTGTTAGCATGCCTATCTCTCCACAGCTCCTCCAGCATCTATTATTGTTTATTTTCTTCATTTTTGCCATTCTGACTGGTGTAAGGTGATGCCTTAATGTGGTTTTCATTTGCATTTCTCTAATTACTAGTGATTTGGAGCACTTTCTCATGTATTCATTGGCTTGATCAATGTCCTCTGTTGAGAAGTTTCTATTTAGCTCTTTGGCCCATTTATTAATTGGGCTGTTTGTGTTTTTGTAGTTGAGATTTTTGAGGATTTTGTAGATTATGGATATGAGGCCCTTGTCAGTGGAATCATAGCCCATGATTCTCTCCATTTCTGTAGGAAACCTCTTGACTCTTTTGATTGTTTCCTTGGCAGTACAAAAGCTTTTTAGCTTTATGGCATCCCATTCACTGATTTTTTGACTTTACTTCCTTCACTTTTGGAGACATGTTGAGAAAGTTTTTGCCTACTTCCAAATGCTGAAGTGTTGGACCTAATTAGTCTTCTATCAGTTGCAAGGTAGCTGGTTTAATACCTAGCTCCTTGATCCATTTTGATTTGATTCTTGTGCAAGGAGAAAGATATGGGTCTAATTTCAACTTTCTGCAAGTGGCTGACCAGTTTGTCCAGCACCATTTGTTGAAGAGGCTGTCACTTCTCCATGTAATATTTTGTCCCCCTTTGTCAAAAATCAGATGT